>ML807685.1:314431-372079 GCA_009831015.1 Picea engelmannii | reverse complement strand
ATGGAGAACTTTTGTCAAGATTAAAATATAACCCTAGGGAATTCCACAACATATTACCCACAAGGAAATGGGTTAGCATAATCATCGAATAAAATCTTGACCATGATCATCAAGAGACTCCTACAAGACAACAAGAAGGCCTGACACAAAAAGCTTATTTACGCGCAGTGGGTGGATAGAGTTACCACCAAGAAATCCATGTCAACGTCACCATTCCAGATTGTATACGGTGTATATGCGGTTTTAACCACCTCACTGGGGTTGCCCATTCGAAAATTGCTACAAGAGCAGGAGGCCGAGCTAGATAACACACAAAGGAGAATAAATCAACTAATTCATACACATCAGATGAGGGAACATGTGTACAATCGATCACAGCTCCACTAGGAGCGGATGAATAAAACCTTTGACAAGAACTCTAAGAAGGAGGAGTTTTGGTTAGAGGATTAGGTTTTGAAATGGAATGCAAGGAATGAAGATAAAGGAAAACACGAAAAGTTTAATAATCTTTGGACGGGTCCTTTCAAAATCGGTGCATATCGCGGAAATAATGCTTATTTTCTAGAAGAACTAAATGGAGAGTGCATTGGTTGGGGGCTTGTGAACGACAAATTCCATAAACATTATCTAATGAAATAAAAGTTGTCTAAGTCATTTGTCATTGTAAATAGTCATTTTTTTTTGTGTCGAGTCAGTATGTCAGCAGAAAATTGAAGCTCGAAGTGAAGGCCACGAGTTTATGCTGAATCTTTTAGAAACTGCGTCGATAGGTTTAGGTTGGATTTTGTTTTTCATATTCCAATGTATGGAAGTTGAATAAGGCCCAATAGTCAGGCACCTAGTCTATTGTTCTTTGCTACCTCGCTGGGAGGATAACATCCCTGTTGGAGATAGCTGTTAGCGCCATCATTTTTCTCTTCAATTACAGTCGATTTTAGTCGAGTTATGGCCTATGTGTCAAAGCATGTGAGGTCCGGTACATAACAACAAAGGGGTTGAAGTCAGTAGGTGTCTGGTTGGCCCTTGGAGGGATGTCAGAGTCCAAACATGCATAAATAAGTACGAGTCTGTTCCCAAAGAGTCGGGTACTGTTAAAAAGGGAGTTTCTACGTGCCCTAGGACTAGGCAAGTTGTTAATCGAAGTCACATCGGCAAGTGAAGTAACCATTATCGACTCATTATGAAGCCTGGAAGAATGAAAAAGCATGGCGTTTGTATCATGTATGCTCCACAACCCTTATCAACTGTACTTTACACGCACGGATGTGCTATGGAAAATTTGCAATCTGTTCTGAGACATCCAGTCGCCATGAATTCAGTGTTCCTTGGCACATTTCCTCCTCCCGCCTACTTTGTTATAAATTCCATATGCTCTGCACGCATTCTATTCACAAATCGGGTTTATGCATTGTTTGTAATATCTTCCCGCAAGCCCATGTTGATCAAATTCTCCGCCTTGGGCCTTTTCCAGATCCACCGCGCACAAGAAAAATATGGTTGCACCATGGCAACCTCCCAGAACGTAAGAAAGGGCGTGCGAAGTGGTAGGAGCACCTGGTTTGAGCCCTGAAGCGACTGGGATTCCTTCTCACTCACAGCAGGAACCCCCAAAGATACAAAGGGAGTTTCACCTTTTCCCGCGGAAGAGAGGATATCATACCGCTTGAATCCTGGAGTGGAAAAAGCTGCGTAGGAAGGAAATACGTTAGAAGCTCTATCTCCCCAAAAACAGATACCCTAGAGAAGGGGTAGGGCAAGGAAAAACAAGGAACTTGGGGAAACCCAAGTCCCAAACAAGCCGCATGCAAGATGGGTTGCCGAAGAATTACTTATGCATGCTATTCCACTGGAACCTGTCAAAGGTACAAGCCGAGGAAGCAGGAGAAGAATGAGGAAGATGGATGATGTGGGAACTAATGTTCGAGATCCATATCAACAACTAAAATAGGCACAACTTGTCGTTTCCAAATTTTACTAGGAAAATAGGGAACTAAGACAACAATTAGTAGCAAAGACCCTTGAAGTGTTAGCATCTCAAGGCCGTGAAGGAAATGTAACATAGCTCAAGAGACAACTCAGAGAGGCACATGATACAATCGTACAACTGCATGAAACACAGAGGATGTCAGAAGAAAGGAATGAGAAGCATTTCAGATAATGTGAAGTGGCCGAGGAGAAAGTATGTGCAACTCTTTCCAACGCGCATAAGAAACATGATTAACTGATTTCACTCTCTTATTATCAAACAGAGTGCGGATCTTGACAGTTTTGAAGGAGGCATCACCCTTAGACGGTTTTTTCATTTTGATAATGATCATGACAATCAACAACCGCTCGCCGCACACACATCCTAGAAAACCAGTGCACGGTAGAAATCAAGGTCATTATTGTAGATGGTGGGATCCTGTCAGAATACTTGATCGTTCAGATATCTTGTCGAAGGAAGGATTTGACACATCACTCTCCCCGTGACGAGACCTTGCTAATAAACGAATCCATGTGGAAGAACACAAGCAGTCATGATGTGACCAGATGCAGTTGTTTTCTATTTTTGGAAAGTCATCATGCGAAGAGTCATTTAGCGTAGAACAATCAGTTTCCTAAATTCTAGGGACAATAGCTAGAGAGAAGGGTAGCCCAAGCAACACCCTTGCCTATATATTTTATCTTTTCAATGTAAGCTAGGTTGGTTGGCAAACTAGCATCGATAGTGTCTGTTGAATGTAGTTTGAGTTCGATCGAAATTTAATGCAAAATTCCTAAAGATTTGATGAAAAGATTCTAATTGTAGCCGTTGGATGTATTATTTCTTTCTTTGCGTACATATTTCCTGTATTCTTTATTCATATCTATTGCTATCTAAATAGGAATGTATTTCAAACCTGGTATTCTCTGCGCAATTCCCTGGGATTCACGCCATTTAGAAAAACCATCTTTCCTCTAAGTTAACTTTGAATTCATCCTCAGTGGTGCTCCAAGTTGATTTATGTGTTTTTTCTCCCTGCCACACACAACGATTTCAAACTGAAAACTGTTTCTCACTTAGCCTTCATCCTCTCAAGTTCATTCATTGAGTCATTTGTTTCTATCGGTTTCTTGAATTGACTCCATAGCCCAAGGTCTTACTATCTTTCACCAATGAAACCAGAACTTATTATGCAAATGTGTTAAATCTAGCCAACATATTTAAAGCCATATCCCGCGTTGAGACAATGTCTCCCGAGAGAGCCCTCTCCAGGTCCAAAAGGCTAGTTTCGGGTCTCAAAATTGGTTGAAAATGTTACCTCTGTCATCTATTTATCAACCAAATATATTTACAGAGTGCTAACAGAACTTACCACATGTCTATTAGGATGTATCCATTTAGAGCATTGTATGGATACTATGCACCCTCTTTTGTGGAGATGGTGTTTGGGGATAATAGGGTCCCGGGGGCCAAAGACTGAGTTGAGGAGAGTCAAAGTATTCTACGAGAGGTAAAAGAGAACTTACAGGAAGCTCATAACCAATAGAATATCTATGCGGATAGGCAGAGAATAGAGTGCAGTTTTGAGGTAGGGGACTTGTTTTTTCTGCGATTACATTCGTACAGATAGTCTTCCTTGAAAAGAAACGGGGCAGATAATCTGAAGCCTAGATTCTATGGACTGTACAAAATCATCAGGAAGGTAGGTGAGGTGGCATATGAGCTAGATATCTTGGAGGGTTGCAAGATTCAAAATGTATTTTATGTTTCTTTCCTTAAAAAGGTAGTGGGACAACAGGCTAGAATTTTAGAGGAGTTGTCACCTTTTGATGAGGAGGGTCAGTTGGAGCTAGTACTAAAGGAGGTTCTAGAGGAGAGAGAGCACATATTGAGGAGAAACATTATCAGGGAGTGCTTGGTCAGATGGAGGGGAATTCCAGTGAAGGATACCACATGGGAGGGAGAGCACATATTGCAACACCCATGATTGATGTTGCTTGAGGACAAGAAATATCGGGAAGGGAGGATTGTGATGTCTCGTTCCCAAGAGTAGGCCAACAGGGAGTGACTTAAAAGTATATCTATTCCCATCGACTATAGTCAGGCACAAATAAAGAACAAGAGGGGAAATAAGGGTGAATAGATGTCTAAATGATGAATTAAGCCAAAAAGCATTGGAAAAATCACTTAAGCCTAAGTCAATGGAGAAATAGAAGAAAAAGGTGTTGAGGGGGGACTTAATTAATTAATCACTCAACTTAGGAGGAAAAACACCTTTCTTAAATGATGCCAATGAATAATTAGAGCGGAAAATATATAAAAGGAGGAATTTGACCTGATTCCTCATTATGTTATGATTTGATGTAGAGAACAATTTCTAGAGGAGGAAGTAGACCTCTTTGATGTTTTGTGCATTTCTGGAGGAAAACACCACCCCAGATTGGTTTCAGTGTTGGAAGACACACCCTAGCCTATCGAAGATACCATCCAAGTATTTACTCATTCCTGTTCAAGAGTATTCAGATCCATTGCAGAGATTGCATAGTGCAGCCAATGAGGGCACAAGGGTTATAGAGGGTTTTGTGTAGCTATACGAGACCAAGGCTTATCTCGTTGATTCCTTCCAAACCAATTGAGGATCATATATGGTTCTTCTTTTGAGCCACCATGCATCATATTTTGTCGGTGGAATCACTAGGGTGCACTCCCAGAGCCTAGGAGGTCCACAACCCCCCAGGGGATGTCATTTAGGGTTCATCCAGAGCCTCAGGGAGTAGATATTCAATTTGACAGTTATCAGGAGGAGCCTAGAGGCCAAGGAACTCAGTTTGGGACAATTTTCAGGCTGATCGATTGAGTATAGCCACCAGGGTGAGTTTTTCTAGCATTTGCAATAGTTTCTGTGAGTTTCCAGAACTATATTTTGTCGATCTATCCGTGCATGTGTAGATCTATCCACATATTCTAATCACGGGTATTTTGTATTAGTTGCATTTTATTCCAATGACAATCCATGAGATATAGCTGATGATTATTCATCTGCTTTTTGCATATCAGTTATATTTCCTTCTTTTTCCATATAATACATGCTATTGAGATTGTGTTGGCTCATTACTTCTCATGCATCATATATACTATTCAAACCTTATTTGTATGACACACGTATGTGAAAATCACCAAGCATGTTAAACCATTAACTAAAACACATCCAGAAACCCCTAGAGTATCAGATCAGAGAGTCAAAACACTAGTTCAACAGTAGATATCCATATCAGCCAAATTTGGGATATTTCGACCTTGGTGGTTGACATTGTGTCCTAGTAAGTGTTCTTCCTTGGGGATGGGTTTTATACTAGGAACTCTCTTGAAGATCCACCGTACCGTTCCTGACCATACTTACCACTTTCCATCACTATCCCCCTCCCATTTCCTTATCTCTTGGGATTTTAGGGTGTATTGACCCAAGAAGGGGTTGTCCCTCATTCTATGGGAAGAAGGGGTTGAAGGCCTAGAGGGATTGATGTTGGGTAAAAGATAAAATCCTATGTATGAACCTTCTATATGCTTCACCCATGGATCACCCAAGAAAGAAATGAAACACTTATCTTCGAGTAAAAGGGGACCCACAATAAAATATGATTGAAAAATGCTTAAAATTTTAGTTGAAGGATAGGAGGTATCATCACGAGCCAGCCTATAATGTCCATGAATATATAGTGGTATGAAATTACCACCTATATGGTCACCAAGCCAGGGTAGTGGCTCTTGGTTACATATCCAAGAGAAAGGGGGTCTCATCAAAATCTGACCTTCTCATTTCCGTGAAATGTTTTGTGGATGACATTGTCACCTCTGGTCACCCAGCTAGGACAGTGGCCCACAATTATTCCCTTGCAACACAAATGAAAAGTTTAAAAGAAAGAAAGGTAAGAAATAATAAATTCCAATGAATGGGATAGGAAACAATTGCATTCATGACAAGGTGCAACTCACCTTCCACAAAGACACCCAAAGGTAAGACTCTACATTTCCTTGTTATCACATGCATCCCATGCCCAAAGGTCTACCCCATGCCACTTAATGCACTTACATGACTTGGATTAGGCTCCACCTAGGAAAAACCCTAGACTTAAGGGGTATTAACCCAATAGTACATCCTGAGACCATTCACAAACCTAAATTTGGCAAGTTGTATAATGTATTTGAGCATTTGTTTGGTTTAGGGGGATTTGATGCACATGTTCAGGTGGTTTGATTATTCAATGTGATTTACTTATTATGATACTCATGACTCATGGACCTCTGGAGGGTGTACCAATTTTTCTTTTCAAGAATTTTCCCAGTGGATAGGTATTCATGAGGAGATGACCAGTTCTGACCTTCAAGAGGGCTTGAATCCCAGGGATGGATGTTGAGACCTGGGGCTTGGGACATGACAATGATGATCAAATTACATGATACAACAAGAGGTCATTTCCTTTGGAGGCACTCTGACATTCCTAGTGGGGATTCCTCCCTTCATGCACCAGGACGCTACCCTTTGGAGGCTGAGACATCATCCTTCTAGTCCAAGACGATAGGGTTCCTTGAAGATGATGGTAGCACGTGTGGAAAAATATTGGGGAATTTGGAGGCCTAGCACCATTATCTTGCAGCCTAAAGTCACCCTAGAAGGGCTGACATCACCTTGTTTAGGGTTATTTTATGTAATTTTATTTAATTTGTAAATTGAGGGAAAAATTGCTGAGGTCGGCCCCATATTTTAAAATAAATTAATTTTAGGCCAGATTTTGGTATAAATACACAAAAATGACATTAATTTTCATCATAACTCTCCCATGAGAGAGAGAGGACTGAAATTGGCACCCTTTTAGGGTCTATTGACTGAAATTGTGAGGCACACTTGTTTTGGAGGCTAAATTTTGCAACTTGGATCATGTTTTGGTGAAGTTATTTGGAAATCTAGGGTTTTATTGCTTGATTATTCTTGGTGAAGTAAGTAAATCTGCAATTGTCATTTCATTTTGAATGGTTATGGTATATTTTCTTATTCATGTTAAATATTATGAAATTTCTTGCTGGACAAACCCTTGGCATAAAGGACTTAATGTGATACTTCTTTGCTCTTCATTTGCTAAACTTTACTAAAGTGATTTGACCTAGACAAACTTCTAAAGCCCTAAAGTGCTAGCACTTTAGAAGCTATTGTCTAGTTGTTGTTGCTCTTGATATCTTTCAATAGTCTAAGGAGGAGGAAGGCGCTAGGGCCTAGAAGTGCCTACTCTCTAGACCACCTCCCTAAAATTTGGTTCTTAGAGGACTTAAGGTGCTACTCCTCAAAGATCCACTTTATCTTCTTAGAAAAATATAATCATTATTGTTTCTCCAAGTAATTTGTGCTAAAACTTTTGACTCCATAACCCTTAAAGACACTAGTCTCATCTCTCTTTGATTGGTTGAGCAAACAAACATTTGAACCTTAAACTCTCAATATTTTACTAACTAAAACTAACACTAACCTAGCCTAGAACTACTAACTTTTAACATACTATTGTTATAATCACTGCTACAACCATCTTAAAGAAACAAATTTTCTGCATAATCTACATTGAATGCTAGCTAAACACTTCTAAAGTTTCTTATGACACTTGATTATCATTATGCCTAGTAAATGTTATGTTTTCATTGTCTTTTCAAGCAATTTTGAGGCATATTTCTTGCAACTGTTACAAAATACCTCTTGTTGTTGTAAACTTTCATTTTGCTGCAATTTTATATCAGCTAGCATATATTTCATTGGTTTATTGTCTTGTTGAAGCACTAATATCATTTTGTAGTTAAAACTGCCATATGTTTGCTTGTTGTCTTGTTCCGGGAAGGTACACTTCATCCATTACATTTTATTCATTTCTTAAGACATAAAATCAACAAAACCTTTTGACTTGAGTGATTGTTGAGAGGGGGGTTATCTTTGCATCCTTTCTTTAGTTTCACCATCCCTTTAGGTCACTAGGGACATCTCCCTTGGGGTAGTCTTACCCTACTCCTAAATAGAAAGGGACTTCTTATTAAGGTGACAATGATAGGTCACCCCCTTGTTATGCCAATCTTGTTTCACTTGCCTTGGGATTTGGGAAAGTAAAGATTGTGCGATAACAAACCCAAGATAGGGATCCCCGCTTCAAGATATGGAATTTCATCATCAAATTCATGACATGTCTTTACACAAGTGAATTTGTTCAGATGATCAAGTTGCCTCTCAATAGGTTCATCTTTCTTGGAGGATTCAAGAAAGATTACACCTTTGGAAAGGATGAATTTATTTTTGTCTCATTGTAAATACGATACCCCTTGATGGTATTTGAGTACCCCAAGAAGATGCACTTCTGACTCCTTGCATCAAGCTTGCTTCTTTGCTCCTTAGGAATCAAGGCATAGTAGGTGGAACCAAATACCCCGAGATGCCTTACCAAAGGAATGTGGCCATGCCACATTTCATATGGAGTCTTGTTTTTAAGATCATGATATGGACACTTGTTTTTGACATAAACTTCACGTAGAATTACATCAGCCCAAAACATCAATTTAACATTCTTGAAAAACATCATGGAACGAACCCTATTAAGGAGTGTCTTGTTCATTCGTTCAACCACATCATTCTGTTGGGGATTGTATAGAAATGCAGTTGGTGTTTGATCCCATGCTGGCGAAGGTATCTTTCAAATTCATTACAAGTATATTCTCTTCCATTATCAGTGCAAAGAGATCCAATCCGAGACTGAGCTTCATTTTGAATCCATACATGGAAGTTTTTAAAAGTCTCAAAAGCTATTGATTTATCTTTCAACAAATACACCCAACACATCCTGGTGTAATCATCAATAAAAGTCATGATATATTTGTTTCAATTTGCTAAAGGAACATGCATAGGGCTGCACAAATCAAAATGAATTAGGTCAAGTTTTCTGAATCATGAAAGGGTTGTTTGTTGTGTTTTCCAAGGATACAAGCATCACTTTGCTTCAATTTCATAGGAATAGTAGGCAAACTAGAAACACCATTCTTTCTCAAAAAACAAAATCTGTCATAATTAATATGGCCAAATCTAGCATGCCACAAAAGACTAGATGGAATTATACATGATTCATGATGAGAGAGGTATGTAGCAGTCTGTGTATGGTCATATGTCCCATTCATTCTATTCTGGTCATGACAACCATGTTGTCATAATCCCTCCTTATCTCAACTTTTCCACTGAACATATGAACAGAGTGGCCTTGTTGTCTTATGTGCACAAGGGACAACACGCTTCTTTGTAGCTGAAGATAAAGTACATTGTGCAGAAGAAAATATGGGAGTCCAGGAAACGTAAGAATGATGGTGCCCATTCCTGAAGGTACAAGGATTAATATATCTGCAAAGTACACTACACCATCTACATTGTCATCAAAGTATTTGAAATGTCATGTGGGAGGTTGCACATGTTTCAAGAAGCCATGCATATCCCCGAGAAGTAAATGAAGTATCAAATAGATCTTTAGATACTCCTATATTGCAATAGGAAACAACATAATGAATAGGTTCTTTACAGGTTCTATATTTGTCTTCTTTTGGATTTTTCTTGTCATTGATCTTAATTGTGCATGTCTTTGCTTTATTTCCATTCTTTCTGCAATGGACACAGTGAAGGTCAAGTCTCTCATGGGGATTATGCCAACCCACCCTACCTCTGAGCTTCTTCTTGTTGTGTCTTCTCTTAGTGATTCCAAAACCAAGTCTCTCATGGGGATTATGTCAACCCACCCTACCTCTGAGCTTCTTCTTGTTGTGTCTTCTCTTAGTGCTTCCAAAACCCATGCTGCCAAAAGGAGAAGGTGTCAAAGCCAAGAGTGTTTCTCTTCACAACTCCAAGATTTTAATGCATGTGGGGTGATGAGGGATATCAACCAAGTAGCATATCTCTCCTCCTCAAGTTAGGGTTTGACTCTTTTCTACTCGATTTCTGTGCAATGATACCAGAAATCAAAGGGTTCCAGTTGCACCAATTTGGAAATTTCAATGAAGGTGCACCAATTTTAATGAAGGTCACACCCGTAGAATCACACTATAGTGGAGCGAGCGAGAAGAATTAAGCTTGTAACATACTTTTCTTGGCTTGACATCTCATGGGAATTCTTTACGAGGATGGCGTGGAAATTGATTTCCTTGGACATGTAAGTGGCGTTTTATCATTTTTTTTTATAATAGAAGAATCACATTAAACAGTTGTGTGTTTCTCTTATACATGTGCTCTAAGGTCGTGAACTTCGTGTATCATATTGTAGGTGCATGCATATGAGAGAATGAACCGAGTTTATAAGTATGGAGAGGCTAGCCACGCATCATGCCAATCAGCCTAGAATGTGTCCCAAGACAACAAGTGTGAAGTGTCCATTCAATAACACCTTAGGTCTAGCCAAGGGGAAAAAGAAAACCAAACCAAAAACTGTCTCCAAATAGCTTTAGGAGACTCGTATCAGGTCCCACCGGGCGTGTGAAGTCGTGATAGAATCAGATTAATGGAAGGTGATACTTGATCCATATTTTATGAGAAGAACAAAATGAATACATATTATTAACATATTATTAGCGCAAAATAACATAGATACAGTAAAACTAGTTTTCTATTCAATAATGAAATAAGCTGAAACTGTAAAATGCAGCGGAAACAAGCTTGTTGGAATGGTGGCGGCTTATCTCTGAGAAGAGATGTGATGGTTGTGCTCATTCACCAGAAGACCATTACAATGAGGCTCTAAAATACTTTTTACAATAAACAAGAATGAAAAAAACCTTAGACATCCAAAAACCTAACCCTAGGAGATGAAGTGCCAAAAGTCATGTGGGCCCCGTTTGGGTAAGTTAGTACATCAACTTCCTGGGGTCGTAACTTTTGCATACGATCTTTGTTTTAGGCGTGTGATAGCCCGTTGGAAAGGTATCGTCGAGGGGATTCATTTTTGGGGGCTCAATAATGCCTTATGATATCAATTAGGAGCTTGATAATGAAAAACCTTCATTTAGGCCCTCAAAATGGCCCCAGAAGTTAAAACTACTAAAAATAGTAAATTGCCAAAATTGTCAGAAAACTGTCTTGAGCCAGTTGGAAAAGGTTGGTGGCCACTGATATCCATATGGATCAATCCTCCCTCCTTAGGAAGCAATGGTATTCATTGCATTGAGGGCCCCCATTAGATGAGGAAATTTCTGCTGAATTTAGCCCCGGGTGAGCCACTTGCCTTGGTGCAGGAGCTGCCCTACTTTGACGAATCGATAAAATTGGATCCTTTGTTGTCGAGTGCCCCTGATCTGTGTATCCACAATCTGATCATTGGATTCCTATTGTATGCAGTTGGGGTTGAGCTCTGTTGGTGTCAGCTCTTCTTCTACTTCTGAGGTGTCCAATAATGGTGGGAAATAAGGGCGAAGAAGATCCACGTTGAACACTGGGTGCAGGCCAAGGAAAGGAGGAATGTTGAGCTCAAAAGAATTATCCCCCATGGACTTGGTGATAGTGTATGGCCCATAATAGAGTGGGCGAAGCTTCCTATGGGGTCCTGTAAGGTGTTCTTTCTGCAAGTGAAACCAAACTTTGTCGCCCACCTGGAACGCATGTGGCACCCGATGTTGATCATGGCACTATTTGTACTTGTCATTGGACTTCTGTAGGATATCCTAAACTTGTTGGCAGATGTGCTGGATCCACTCAATGAACTGGGTGGCTTTGTCAGCTTCAGTTGGAGCAGGAGATGAGTCGGTCGAGGTGACTGCAAGGGGAAGTGCAACATGTATGGGACCCAATGGTTGGAATCCCAACCCCACCTGAAAGGGGCTATGGCCGGCTGAGCTATGCAGGGCTCAATTGTAGCTATGCTAGACATAGGGAAGGCTCTCATCCCATGTGCGAGGGTGCTTTAAATTATACATGCGAAGGATATGCACAATCATTTGATTTATAACCTCGGTTTGGCCATCTGTCTATGGGTGGAAGGTCGTGGATTCGATGAGCTTGGTGTCTAGCAATGACCAGAGGCTTGACCAGAATGTGATGAGAAATCTACTATCCCTATTTGAGACAATGGTTTGTGGGATTCCAAAATGTACCTAGACTCGTTCAAAGAAGAGCTTGGCAGCGGCTTCTGCTGTGATGCTCTTCTTGCAGGAAACCAGAATTGCCATCTTAGAAAAGCGATCAACAACCACAAAAATACAGTCATTTCCCCGCTTGGTGGATGGGAGGCCCAACATGTAATCCATTGAGATGGATTCCCATGGCCTGTCAGGAGTAGGAAGAGGGGTGTACATGCCCTGTTTCTTAGTGGTCGGTTTGGCAATAGCGCAGGCAATGCAGGACCTGATATACTTGTTGAACTCTTGTCAAAGTTTCAGCCAATAGAAATGTTTATGTAGCATCGCCACTGTATTTTCATTGTCGAAGTGTCCTGCCACCCGACTGTAGTGGGATTCCCAGATCAGCTTCGCTCGCTCACTTGATGGAACATAGATATGGCCCAGACAACACAATAACCCATCCTGAAGATGGAAATTATCGACAACTGCATTCGCACCCAACATTTGGTAGGTGGTGGTGAAGTCAGGGTTTGTCTCATAGATTTGGGGCCATCCAAATGTCTCATGTCCACAAGAGTTTAGCACCATGGTGAGTGTCACGACTGGCAGTCTGCTGAGGCAATCAATGATGTGATTGGTGCTTCCTATTTTATACTTGATGTTGAGGTGGAAATGTTGCAAGTATGTGGACCACTTTTGATGGCGGTCATTCTGCAATTTTCCTTGTGTCTGCATGAAATGCAGTGGCTTATGATCAATGTGGATGACTGTCTCATTCCCAAGAATGTAATGTCTCCACAGGCGACAGGCTTGCACAATGGAGTACATTTCTTTGTCATAAGTAGGGTACTTACAAACAGTATCTAACAGTGTCTCACTATGATAGACCACAGGGTGGCCGTGCTGAGTGAGGATGATGCTCACAACATAGTTTGAAGCATCTGTCTCGATATCAAAGGGATGTTGCAGGTCTGGTAGTGAAATTACTATGGATGAGCACAAGTGATGCTTCAAATCATCGAATGCTTGTTGTTGGGACTGGCCCCACGCAAATTTTTCCTTACCACCACCCCTGTTTATTTGGCTGAGGGCCCATGCAATATGGGAGAATCCCAACACGAACCTTTGATATAAATTGGCAAGGCCCAAGAAGCTCCGGAGCTCAGTGAGTGTTGTTGGGGCTGTCCAGTCACAGATGACTTGGATCTTGGCTCGATCCACATGTACGCCATGTTGATCAATGATGTAGCCCAAGTAATGGACCCTGTCCATGCCGAAGGAGCATTTTTCCAAGTTGGCGTATAGCTTGTGCTGTCGCAGGGTGTGCATAACCTGCTGAATATGTTGCAAGTGTTCGACCCAAGTCTTGTTGTAAATTAGAATGTCATCCAGATAAACCTCTACAAAATTATTGGTGAATGGTCACAGGATATCGTCCATCATCCTCATGAAAGTGGCTGGAGAATTTGTCAAACCAAAGGGCATGACCAACCATTCAAAAAGGCCTTCCTTTGACTTGAAGGCAGTCTTCCATACATCTGTCTGTTCTATCGGGACTTGGTGGTAGCCAGACTTCAGATCAATCTTAATAAAGTATTTGGCCCCCGTGAGTTGATCAAGGAGGTTTTCGATTCAGGGAATCGGGTACCGGTTTCTGATTGTGATTTTATTCAGAGCCCGATAATCAATACAGAGTCACCATGTTCCATCTTTCTTATGTACCAACACGATTGGGCTCCCGCAAGGTGATGAGATGGGGTGAATGTGCCCCTTGTGGAGAAGTTCATGGATCTGTCACTTGATCTCCTCATTCTCTAACAAAGCGCAACGATAGACTGGCCCATTGGGAGGTGGTGCACCGAAGGTTATATCGATGGGGTGCTTGATCTGACAGTGCAGAGTTACCCCTGTAGGTGAGGAGAAGATATCCGAGTATTCTTCCATGAACTTATCTACTTCCTTCTGCTATGTGGAGAGGTTGGCCACAGAGACCTTGGATGTGGTTGTGATATTTCACTTATTCTGAGAGCGAATCATGAAGAAGACAAACTTCCCCGTCTGAGAGATGAACTTCTTCCATTGCTTAGCAGAGATCAAGGAAATAACACTAGGTGGGACTGCCTCGGGTATCCTGTACAATTTCCTTTTCAAAGTAATAATAACACTACGAGGCCTAGACTCATATACAACATGATGTTTCCATAAATATGGTTGGCCCAAAATAACATCACAAACTTCGAGAGGAGAAACATCACACAAAACCTCATCTTTGAAGGGATTGATGTCGTACGACAGTCGACATTGTTGGCTGACGCAGAGATTGCTTCCTTGGCAGAGCCATCCAATGGTGTAGGGTTATGGGTGCAACGTTGTTGGAAGGGCCAGCCGCTTGATGACCTCTGCTGAGATGAGGTTCTTTTGGCTACCGCTATCAACAATGAAGTGCAGTGGGGTGCCTTTTACCCACATCTATGAATGGAAGAGGTGTTCTCCTTCTTCTGGCTCATCTGGTTCACTAGGCTGGAGCTTGGTGGTAGCAACGGTGGCACTGGGTTCCACGTCAATGATACATCTTCCCCTTTCCGGTTCTAGCTCAGAGTCAAAATCCGCATCTGATTCAGAGGCTTTCACTTCGGCCACCAGCGACTGTTTCGAGTGGCAGTCAACAGTGTTATGCCAAGGGCTCTTATGGAAGTCACACCACTTCCCAGTATCTTCCTTTGTCTTTCCGGTGTCCTTCTTTGCTTGCGGCTTGGACTGGTAGTCCTGATACTTTCCATCTTTTCTCTGTCCTTTGTTCTGTGGGTTGGGGCCGCCCTTTCCTGGCTTTTGTTATGAGGGGTTCCCAGGTCCAAATTGCCGCGTCTTTTGTTTGAGCTTTTGCTCGATTTTGACAGCATATTAGTAGGTCGTGCCCAAGGATGAGATGTCCAGAAATTCCATTTTGGTCTGGATGTATCTATGCAGAGAACTGTGATATTTGAGCACCAGATGTCGCTCCGAATCTTTGATACCCAGCTTGGTGCACAAGGTATGGAAGATATTTGTGAAATATGGAACTGCTTGGTCTCTTTCTTGCTGCAGTGTGGTCCATTTGGTATATAGGTCTTCGTAACTTCCGACAGGGTAGTATTGTACCTTAATAGCATCCCTGAAGGATTCCCAGGTGGCCATGACTGAAAATAATGAGGTTTCCTCTATTTCCTGTTGCTCACAAAAGGTTTCCCACCAATCTTTGACATGGGGAATGACTTTGAGGAGCGAAAAAGTAATGTTTTCTCTATTGGAGAAGTTATGGACAAAAAAATACCCTTCTAGAAGATTCAACCACTTGTCTACAACATCTGTGCCTATCTGACCTTCAAATATAGGAATATCGAAGTTTATTTGTACCTTGAAGGGGATGGCACCTCTGTTCGAAGAAGATGCGTCGCCTATTGGTAGTCGCCAAAATATTTGCGCTAAACTATCCATCATCTCGTTCCTCGGTTGCATGAGGGCTTCCTCAATCAATAGTTTGAAAGGATATCCTGTCCCATCATCTTTCTTTTTTCCTGCCATGAGAGGTCACTTGGGCATGCGAGAGCTTTTGTCCTCAAGAGAAACAAGCTCAAGACCCAACTCTTTGTACTCTGACCTCGTTGGGGACATGCATTAAGATGACAAGGAACAGACCGATCTGATACCACTGATCTGAATTTTATGAGCAGAACGAAATGAATACAGATTATTAACATATTCTTAGCATAAAATAACAGAGATACAGTAAAATTGGTTTTCTATTCAATAATGAAATAAGATGAAATTATAAAATGCAGCAGAAACAAGCTTGCTGGAATGATGGCGGCTTATCTCTGAGAAGAATGTGGCGGCTGTGCTCTTTCGCCAGAAGACCATTAAAATGAGGCTCTAAAGGCCTTTTTACAATAAACAAGAATGCCAAAAACCCTATACATCCAAAAACCTAACCCTAGGAGATGAAACGCCAAAAGTCACGTGGGCCTCGTTTGGGTAAGTTAGTACATCAACTTCCCGCGGTCGTAACTTTTGCATACGATCTCCGTTTTAGGTGTGTGATAGCTCGTTGGAAAGGTAACGTTGAGGGGATTCATTTTGGGGGCTCAATCATGCCTTATGATGTCATTGAGGAGATAGATATTGAAAAACCTTCATTTAGGCCCTTAAAATGGCCTCGAAAGTTATAACTACTAAAAATTGTAAATTGCCAAAATTGTTAGAAAATTGTCTTGAGCCTGTTGGCGGAAGGCTTGCACAATGGAGTACATTTATTTGCCGTAAGTAGGGTACTTACGGATAGTATCTAATAGTGTCTCACTATGATAGGCCACAGGGTGGCCGTGCTGAGTGAGAACGACGCCCACAACATAGTTTGAAGCCTCTGTCTCGATCTCAAAGGGATGTTGCATGTATGGTAGTGAATGTACTGGGGATGAGCACAAGCGCTACTTCAAATAATTGAACACTTATTGTTGGGACCGACCCCATGAAAATTTTTCCTTACCACCACCCATGTTTATTTGGTTGAGGGCCCATGCAATATGGGAGAATCCCAACAAGAACCTGCGATAGAAATTGGCAAGGCCCAAGAAGCTCAGGAGCTCAGTGAGTGTTGTTGGGACTGGCCAGTCATGAATGACTTGGATCTGGATGGATCCACATGTACGCCATGTTGATCAATGATGTAGCCCAGGTAATGGACCTTGTCCATGCCGAAGGAGCATTTTTTCAAGTTGGCGTATAGCTTGTGCTGTCGCAAGGTGTGCAGAACCTGTTGAATATGCTGCAAGTGTTCGGCCCAAGTCTTGCTATAAATTAGAATGTCATCCAGATACACCACTACAAAATTATTGGTGAATGGTCACAGGATATCGTCCATCATCCTCATGAAAGTGGCTAGAGCATTTGTGAAACTGAAGGGCATGACCAACCATTCAAAAAGGCCTTCCTTTGACTTGAGGGTGATCTTCCATACATCTGTCTGTTCTATCAGGTACTAGTGGTAGCCAGACTTCAGATCAATCTTACTGAAGTATTTGGCCCCCGTGAGTTTATCAAGGAGGTCGTCGATTCAGGGAATTAGGTACTGGTTTCGTACTTTGATTTTATTTAGAGCCCGATAATCAATACAGTGTCACCATGTTCCATCTTTCTTCTGCACCAGCACGATTGGGCTCCCACAAGGTGATGTGCTGGGGTGAATGTGCCCCTTGTGGAGTAGTTCTTGGATCTGTCGCTTGATCTCCTCATTCTCTAACAAAGAGCAATGATAGACTGGCCCATTGGGAAGTAGTGCGCCAGCGGTTAGATCGATGGGGTGCTTGACCTGACAGTGCAGAGGTACCCCTGTAGGTGAGGATAAGATATCCAAGTATTCTTCCATGAACTTATCTACTTGCTTCTGCTGTGTGGAGAGGTTGGCCACAGAGACCCTGGATGTGGCTATGATCTTTCGCTTATTCTAAGAGCGAATCATGAAGAAGACAAACTTCCCAGTTTGAGAGATGACCTTCCTACATTGCTTAGCAAAGATCAAGGAAATAACACTAGGTGGGATTGCCTCGGGTATCCTGTACAATTTCCTGTTCAAAGTAATAATAACACTACGAGGCCTAGACTCATATACAACATGACTTTTCCATAAATAAGGTTGGCCCAAAAGAACATCAAAAATTTCAAGAGGAGAAACATCACACAATACCTCGTCTTTGAAGGGCTTGATGCCGTACGACAGTCGACACTGTTGGCTGACGTGGAGATTGCTTCCTTGGTGGAGCCATCCAATGGTGTAGGGTTGTGGGTGCGGCGTTGTTGGTAGGGACAACTGCTTGAGGACCTCTGCTGAGATGAGGTTATTCTAGCTACCACTATCAACAATGAAGTGTTGTGGGGTGCCTTTTACCCACATCTGTGAATAGAGGAGGCACTCTCCTTCTTCTGGCTCATCTGGTTCACTAGGCTGGAGCTTGGTGGTAGCAACGGTGACATTGGGTTCCGCATCAATGATCCATCTTCCCCTTTCTAGTTCTATCTCAGAGTCAGAATCCGCATTTGATTCAGAGGCTTTCACTTCGGCCACCAACGATTGTTTCGAGCGACAGTCAGCATTGTTATGCCAAGGGCTCTTATGGAAGTCACACCACTTCCCGGTATCTTTCTTTGTCTTTCTGGTGTCCTTCTTTGCTTGCAGCTTGGACTGATAGTCCTGATACTATCCATATTTAATCTGTCCTTTGTTCTGTGGGTTGGGGCCGCCCTTTCTTGGCTTTTGTTGTGAGGGGTTCCCAGACCCAAATTGCCGCGTCTTTTGTTTGAGCTTCTGCTCGATTTTGACGGCATATCGGTAGGCCGCGCCCAAGGATGAGATGTCCAGAAATTCCATTTTGGTCTGGATGTATCTATGCAGAGAACCATGATACTTGAGCACCAAATGTCGCTCTGAATCTTCGATACCTAGCTTGGTGCACAAGGTATGGAATATATTTGTGAAATCTGGCACTGCTTGGTCTCTTTCTTTCCGCAGTGTGGTCCATTTGGTATACAGGTCTTCGTAACTTCTGACAGGGTACTATTGTTCCTTAATAGCATCCCTGAAGGATTCCCAGGTGGCCGTGACTGAAAATAATGAGGTTTCCTCTGTTTCCTGTTGCTCATAGAAGGTTTCCCACCAATCTTTGACATGGGGAACGACTTTGAGGAGTGCAAAAGTAATCTTTTCTCTATTTGAGAAGTTATGGACAGAAAAATACCCTTCTAACAGATTCAACAACTTGTCTACAACATCTACGCCTATCTGAATTTCAAATATAGAAATATCGAAGTTTATTTGTACCTTGAAGGGGGTGGCGCCTCCGTTCGAAGAAGATGCATCGCATGTTGGTAGCCGCTGAAGGATTTGCACAAAACTATCCATTATCTCGTTCCTCTGTTGCATGAGGGCTTCCTCAATCAAAAGTTTGAAAGGATCTCCTGTCCCATCATATTTATTTTCTCCTGCCATGAGAGGTCGCTTGGGCATGCGAGAGCTTTTGTCCTCAAGAGAAACAAGCTCAAGACCCAACTCTTTGTACTCTGACCTCGTTGGGGAAATGCATTAAGACGACAAGGAGCATACCGCTCTGATACCATTGATCCATATTTTATGAGAAGAACAAAATGAATATATATTATTAACATATTGTTAGCACAAAATAACATAGATACAATAAAACTGGTTTTCTATTCAATAATGAAATAAGCTGAAACTATAAAATGCAGCAGAAACAAGCTTGCTGGAATGGTGGCAGCTTATGTCTGAGAAGAGATGTGGCGGCTGCACTCATTTTCCAGAAGAACATTACAATGAGGCTCTAAAGGCCTTTTTACAATAAACAAGAATGCCAAAAACCCTAGACATCCAAAAACCTAACCCTAGGAGATGAAGTGCCAAAAGTCATGTGGGCCCCGTTTGGGTAAGTTAGTACATCAACTTCCCGGGGTCGTAACGTTTGCATACGATCTCCATTTTAGGCGTGTGATAGCCTGTTGGAAAGGTATCATCGAGGGGATTCATTTTGGGCACTCAATCATGCCTTAGGCTATCATTGAGGAGCTCGATCCCAAAAAACCTTCATTTAGAAAACTGCTAAAAATAGTAAATTGCCAAAATTGTTAGAAAACTGTCTTGAGCCAGTTGGAAAAGCTGGGTGGCCACTGATATCCATTTGGATCAATCCTACCTCCTTAGGAAGCAATGGTCTCCATTGTGTTGAGGGCCCCCATTAGATGAGGAAATTTCTACTGAATTTGGCCCCGGGTGAGCCACTTGCCTTGGTGCAGGAGCTGCCCTGCTTTGACGACTCGATAAAGTTGGATCCTTTGTTGTCGAGTTCCCTTGATCTGTGTGTCCACAATATGATCATTGGATGCCTATTGTATGTATTCAGGGTTGAGATCTATTGGTGTCAGCTATTCTGCTACTTCTGAGGTGTCCAATAATGGTGGGAAATAAGGGCGAAGAAGATCCATGTTGAACACTGGGTGCAGGCCAAGGAAAGGAGGAATGTTGAGCTCAAAAGAATTATCCCCCATAGTCTTGGTGATAGTGTATGGCCCATAACGAAGTGGGCAAAGCTTCCTATGGGGTCCTATAAGGCATTCTTTCTGCAAATGAAACCAAACTTTGTTTCCCACCTGGAACTTATGTGGCACCTGATGTTGATCATGCTGATGTTTGTACTTGTCATTGGACTTCTATAGGATATCCTAAACCTGTTGGCAGATGTGCTGGATCTGCTCAATGAATTGGGTGGATTTGTTATCTTCACTTGGAGAAGGAGATGAGTCGGTCGAGGTGACTACAAGGGGAAGTGCAACATCTATGGAACCCAATGGTTGGAATCCCAACCCCACCTGAAAGGGGCTGTGGCTGGTTGAGCTATGCAGGGCTCGATTGTACCTATGTTGGACATAGGGAAGGCTCTCATCCCATGTGTGAGGGTGCTTTGAATTATACATGTGAAGGATATGCACAATCATTCGATTTACAACCTCAGTTTGGCCATCTGTCTGGGGGTGGAAGGCCATGGATTTGGTGAGCTTGGTGTCCAGCAATGACCAGAGGCTTGACCAGAATCTGATGAGAAATATACTATCCTGATCTGAGAAAATGGTTTGTGGGATTCCAAAATGTACCCAGACTCGTTCAAAGAAGAGCTTGGCAGTGGCCTCTGCCGTGATGCTCTTCTTGCAGGCAACCAGAATCGCCATCTTAGAAAAGAAATCAACAACCACAAAAACACAGTCATTTCCCCGCTTGGTGGACGGGAAGCCCGACATGTACTCCATTGAGATGGATTCCCATGGCCTGTTAGGAGTAGGAAGAGGGGTGTACATGCCCTATTTCTTAGTGGTCTGTTTGGCAATAGCGCATGCAGTGCAAGACCTGATATACTTGTTGACCTCCTTTCAAAGTTTCGGCCAATAGAAATGTTTTTGTAGCATCGCCACTGTCGTTTCAATGCCAATGTGTCCTGCCACCCGACTGTAGTGGGCTTCCCAGATCAGATTCGCTCGCTCACTTGATGGAACAAAGATATGGCCCAGACGACACAACAACCCATCCTGAATATGGAAATTATCAACAACTACATTCACACCCAACATTTGTTAGGTACTGGTGAAGTCAGGGTCTATCTCATAGAGTTGGGGCCATCTAGATGTCTCATGGCCGCAAGATTCTAGCATCATGGTGAGTGACGTGACTAGCGGTCTGTTGAGGAAATCAACGATGCGATTGGTGCTTCCTATTTTATACTTGATGTTGGGGTGGAATTGTTGCAAGTATGTGGACCACTTTTGATGGCGGTCATTCTGCAATTTTCCTTGTGTTTGCATGAACTGCAGTGGCTTATGATCAGTGTGGATGACTGTCTCCTTCCAAAGAATGTAATGTCTCCACTGGCAGCAGGCTTGCACAATGGAGTACATTTCTTTGTCATAAGTAGGGTACTTACGGACTGTATATGACAGTGTCTCACTATGATAGGCCACAGGGTGGAAGTGCTGAGTGAGAACGGTGCCCACAGCATAGTCTAAAACATTTGTCTTGATCTCAAAGGGATGTTGCAGGTCTGGTAGTGAAAGCACTCAGGCTGAGCACAAGCGTTGCTCCAGATCATCGAATGCTTGTTGTTTGGACCGGCCCCATGCAAATTTTTCCTTACCACCACCCATTTTTATTTGGTCGAGGGCCCATGCAATATGGGAGAATCCCAACACGAACCTGTGATAGAAATTGGCAAGGCCCAAGAAGCTTTGGAGCTCAATGAGTGTTGTTGGGGCTGGCCAATCACGGATGACTTGGATCTTGGCTGGATCCACATGTACGCCATGCTGATCAATGATGTAGCCCAGGTAATGGACCCTGTCCATGCTAAAGGAGCATTTTTTCAAGTTGGCATATAGCTTGTGCTATCACAGGGTGTGCAGAACCTGGTGAATATGCTGCAAGTGTTCGGCCCAAGTCTTGCTGTAAATTAGAATTTCATCCAGATACACCACTACAAATGTATTGGTGAATGGTCATAGAATATCATCCATCATACTCATGAAATTGGCTAGAGCATTTAGCAAACCAAAGGGCATGACCAACCATTCAAAAAGGCCTTCCTTTGACTTGAAGGCGATCTTCCATACATTTGTCTATTCTATCGGGACCTGGTGGTAGCTAGACTTTAGATCAATCTTACTGAAGTATTTGGCCCTCGTGAGTTGATCAAGGAGGTCATCGATTTGGGGAATTGGGTACCGGTTTCTAACAGTGATTTTATTCAGAGCCCGGTAATCAATATAGAGTTGCCATGTTCCATCTTTCTTCTGTACCAGCACGATTGGGCTCCCGCAAGGTGATGAGCTGGGGTGAATGTGCCCTTTGTGGAGAAGTTCTTGGATTTGTCACTTGATCTCCTCATTCTCTAACAAAGAGCGATGATAGACTGACCCATTGGGAAGTGGTGCATCGGGGGTTAAATCGATGGGGTGCTTGACCTGACAGTGCAGAGGTACCCCTGTAGGTAAGGAGAAGATATTCGAGTATTCTTCCATGAACTTATCTACTTGTTTATGCTATGTGGAGAGGTTGGCCGCAGAGACCCTGGATGTGGCTATGATCTTTTGCTTATTCTAAGAGCGAATCACGAAGAAGACAAACTTCCCCGTCTGAGAGATGACCTTCCTGCATTGCTTAGCAGAGATCAAGGAAATAGCACTAGGTGGGACTGCCTCGGGTATCCTGTACAATTTCCTGTTCAAAGTAATAATAACACTACGAGGCCTAGACTCATATACAACATGACGTTTCCATAAATAATATTTGCCCAAAAGAACATCACAAACTTTGAGAGGAGAAACATCACAAAATACCTCGTCTTTGAAGGGCTTGATGCCGTACAACAGTTGACACTGTTGGCTGACATAGAGATTGCTTCCTTGGTAAAGCCATCCAATGGTGTAGGGTTGTGGGTGCGGCATTGTTGGCAGGGCCAACCGCTTGATGACCTCTGCTAAGATGAGGTTCTTCTGGCTACCTCTATCAACAATGAAGTGCAGTGGGGTTCCTTTTACCCACATCTGTGAATGGAAGAGGCACTCTCCTTCTTTTGGCTCGTCTGTTTCACTAGGCTGGAGCTTGGTGGTAGCAATGGTGGCACTGGGTTCCACGTCAATGATCCATATTCCCCTTTCTAGTTCAGGCTCAGAGTCAGAATCCGCATCTGATTCAGAGGCTGTCACTTCGGCCACCAATGACTGTTTCAAGCGGCAGTCAGCAATGTTATGCCAGGGGCTCTTATGGAAGTCACACCACTTCCCAGTATCTTTCTTTGTCTTTTCAGTGCCCTTCTTTGCTTTCGGATTGGACTAGTAGTCCTTATACTATCCATCTTTACTCTGTCCTTTGTTCTGTGGGTTGGGGCCACCCTTTCCTGGCGTTTGTTGTGTGGTGTTCCCAGGCCCAAATTGTCGCGTCTTTTGTTTGAGCTTCTACTCGATTTTGACGGCATATTGGTAGGCCGCGCCCAAGGATGAGATGTCCAGAAATTCCATTTTAGTCTGGATGTATCTATGCAGAGCACCATTATAATTGAGCACTAGATGTCGCTCCAAATATTTGATACCCAACTTGGTGTGCAAGGTACGGAAGATATTTGTGAAATCTAGCACTTCTTGGTCTCTTTCTTGCCGTAGTGTGGTCCATTTGGTATACAGGTCTTCATAACTTCCGACAGGGTAGTATTTCTCCTTAATAGCATACCTAAAGAATTCCCAGGTGGCCGTGACTAAAAATAATGAGGTTTCCTCTGTTTCCTATTTCTCACAGAAGGTTTCCCACCAATCTTTGACATGGGGAAGCGCTTTGAGGATTGCCAAAGTAATCTTTTCTCTATTCGAGAAGTTATGGACAGAAAAATACCCTTCTAGTAGATTCAACCACTTGTCTACAACATCTGCGCCTATATAACCTTCAAATATAGGAATATCGAAGTTTATTTGTACCTTGAAGGGGGTAGCGCATCCGTTCGAAGAAGATGCATTGCCTGTTGGTAGACGCCGAAGGATTTGCGTGAAACTATCCATCATATCGTTCCTCTGTTACATGAGGGATTCCTCAATCAAAAGTTTGAAAGGATCTCCTGTACCATCATATTTATTTTCTCCTACCATGAGAGGTCTCTTGGGCGTGTGAGATATTTTTTCCTCAAGAGAACCAATCTCAAGACCCAACTCTTTGTACTCTGACCTCGTTGGGGACATGCATTAAGACGACAAGGAGAAGACCGCTCTAATACCAATGATCCATATTTTATGAGTAGAATGAAATGAATACATATTATTAACATATTCTTAACACAAAATAAAAGAGATACAGTAAAACTAGTTTTCTATTCAATAATGAAATAAGATGAAACTATAAAATGCAGCGGAAACAAGCTTGTTGGAATGGTGGCGACTTATCGCTGAGAAGAGATGTGGTGGCTGCGCTCTTTCCCCAAAAGACCATTACAATGAGGCTCTAAATTCATATCTACAATAAACAAGAATTCCAAAAACCCTAGACATCCAAAAACTTAACCCTAGGAGATGAAGCGCCAAAAGTCATGTGGGCCCCGTTTGGGTAAGTTAGTACATCAACTTCCCGGGGTCGTAACTTTTGCATACGATCTTCGTTTTAGGCCTGTGATAGCCCGTTGGAAAGGTATCATCAAGGGGATTCATTTTTTGAGCTCAATATTTCCTTAGGTTATCATTGAGGAGCTCGATCCTGAAAAACCTTCATTTAGGCCCTTAAAATGGCCCCAAAAGTTAAAACTGCTAAAAATAGTAAATTGCCAAAATTGTCAGAAAACTGTCTTGAGCCGATTGGAAAAGGTGGGTGGCCACAAATATCCATATGGATAAATCATCCCTCCTTAAGAAGCAAATTGTCTCCATTACATTGAGGGTCCCCATTAGATGCAAAAATTTCTGTTGAATTTGTCCCCGGGTGAGCCACTTACCTTGGTGTAGGATCTGCCCTGCTTAGACGACTCAATAAAGTTGGATCCTTTGGTGTCGAGTGCCGTTGATCTATGTGTGCACAATCTAATCATTGGATGCCTATTGTATGCAGTCGAGGTTGATCTCTTTTGGTGTCAGCTGTTCTGCTACTTCTGAGGTGTCCAATAATGATGGGAAATAAGGGTGAAGAAGATCCACGTTGAAGACTGGGTGTAGGCCAAGGAAAGGAGGAATGTTGAGCCCAAAAGAATTATCCCCCACAACCTTGGTGATAGTGTATGGCCCATAATGGAGTGGGCGAAGCTTCCTATGGGGTCCTATAAGGCGTTCTTTCTGCAAGTGAAACCAAACTTTGTCACGCACCTGGAACTTATGTGGCACCCAATGTTGATCATGGTGTTGTTTGTACTTGTCAATGGACTTCTGTAGGATATCCTGAACCTGTTGGTGGATGTGCTAGATCCGCTCAATGAACTGGGTGGCTTTGTCAGCTTCACTTGGAGCAGGAGATGAGTCGGTCGAGGTGACTGCAAGGCGAAGTGCAACATCTATGGAACCCAATGGTTGGAATCCGAACCCCACCTGAAAGGGGCTGTGGTCGGTTGAGATATGCAGGGCTCAATTGTAGCTATAATGGACATAGGGAAGGCTCTCATCCCATGTGCGAGGGTGATTTGAATTATACATGCAAAGGATATGTACAATCATTCGATTTACAACCTCGGTTTGGCCATCTTTCTGGGGGTGGAAGGCCGTGGATTTGGTGAGCTTGGTGTCCAGCAATGACCAGAGGCTTGACTAGAATGTGATGAGAAATATACTATCCTGATCTAAGACAATGGTTTGTGGGATTCCAAAATGTACCCAGACTCGTTCAAAGAAGATCTTGGTAGTGGCCTCTGGTGTGATGCTCTTCTTGCAGGGAACTAGAATCGCCATCTTTGAAAAGTGATCAACAACCACAAAAACACAGTCATTTCCCCACTTGGTGGACGGGAGGCCCGACATGTAATCCATTGAGATGGATTCCCATCACCTGTCAGGAGTAGGAAGAAGGGTGTACATGCCCTGTTCTTAGTGGTTGGTTTGGAAATAGTGCAGGCAGTGCAGGACCTGATATACTTCTTGACCTCATGTCGAATTTTCGGCCAGTAGAAATGTTTTTGTAGCATCGCCACTGTAGTTTTGACGTCGAAGTGTCCTGCCACCCGACTGTAGTGGGCTTCCTAGATCAGCTTCGCTCGCTCACTTGATGGAACACAGATATGGCCCAGACAACACAACAACCCATCCTGAAGATGGAAATTATCGACAACTATGTTCGCACCCAACATTTGGTAGGTGGTATCGAAGTCAGGGTCTGTCTCCTAGAGTTGGGGCCATCTAGATGTCTCATTTCCGCAAGAGTCTAGCACTGTGGTGAGTGCCGCGACTAGTGGTCTGCTGAGGCAATCAACGACACGATTGGTGCTTCCTGTTTTATACTTGATGTTGAGGTGGAATTGCTGCAAGTACATGGACCACTTTTGATGGCGGTCATTCTGCAATTTTCCTTGTGTTTGCATGAATTGCAGTGGCTTATGATCAGTGTGGATGACTATCTCCTTCCCAAGAATGTAATGTCTCCACTGGCAGCAGGCTTTCACAATGGAGTACATTTCTTTGTCATAAGTAGGGTACTTATGGATAGTATCTGACAGTGTCTCACTATGATAGGCCACAGGGTGGCTGTGCTGAGTGAGAACGATGCCCACAACATAGTATGAAGCATCTGTCTCGATCTCAAAGGGATGTTGCAGGTATGGTACTGAAAGTACTGGGGCTGAGCAAAAACACTACTTCAAATCATCAAACACTTGTTGTTGGGACTGGCCCCACGCAAATTTTTCCTTACCACCACCCCTGTTTATTTAGTTGAGGGCCCATGCAAAATGGGAGAATCCCAACACGAACCTGAGATAGAAATTGGCAAGGCCCAAGAAGCTCTAGAGCTCAGTGAGTGTTGTTGGGGCTGGCTAGTCACAGATGACTTGGATCTTGACTGGATCCACATGTACACCATGCTGATCAATGATGTAGCCCAGATAATGGACCCTGTCCATGCCGAAGGAGCATTTTTCCAAGTTCGTGTATAGCTTGTGTTGTCGCAGGGTTTGCAGAACCTGTTGAATATGCTGCAAGTGTTCGGCCCAAGTCTTGCTGTAAATTAGAATGTCATCCAGATACACCACTACAAAAGTATTGGTGAATGGTCGCTGGATATCGTCCATCATCCTCATGAAAGTGGTTGGAGCATTTTTCAAACCAAAGGGCATGACCAACCATTCAAAAAGGCCTTCCTTTGACTTGAAGGCGGTCTTTGATACATCTATCTGTTTTATCGAGACCTGGTGGTAGCCAGACTTTAGATCAATCTTACTGAAGTATTTGGCCCCCGTGAGTTGATCAAGGAGGTCGTCGATTCGAGGAATCGGGTATCGGTTTCTGACTTTGATTTTATTCAAAGCCCGGTAATCAATACAGAGTCACCATGTTCCATCTTTCTTATGTACCGGCACGATTGGGCTCCCGCAAGGTGATGAGCTAGATCTGCTCAATGAATTGGGTGGCTTTGTTAGCTTCAGTTGGAGCAGGAGATGAGTCAGTTGAGGTGACTGCAAGGGGAAGTGCAACATCTATGGGACCCAATGGTTGGAATCCCAACCCCACCTGAAAGGGGCTGTGGTTGGTTGAGTTATGCAGGGCTCAATTGTAGCTATGATGGACATAGGGAAGGCTCTCATCCCATGTGCGAGGGTGCTTTGGATTATACATGCGAAGGATATGCACAATCATTCGACTTACAACCTCAGTTTGGTCATCTGTCTAGGGGTGGAAGGCCGTGGATTTGGTGAGATTGGTGTCCAGCAATGACCAGAGGCTTGACCAGAATGTGATGATAAATATACTATCCCGATTTGAGACAATGGTTTGTGGGATTCCAAAATTTACCCAGACTTGTTCAAAGAAGAGCTTGGCAATGGCCTCTCCTGTGATGCTCTTCTTGCAGAGAACCAGAATCTCCATCTTAGAAAAGCGATCAACAACCACAAAAACACAGTCATTTCCCCACTTGGTGGACGGGAGGCCCGACATGTAATCCATTGAGATGGATTCCCATGGCCTGTCAGGAGTAGGAAGAGGGGTGTACATGCCCAGTTTCTTAGTGGTCGGTTTGGAAATAGCGCAGGTAGTACAGGACCTGATATACTTGTTGACCTCCTGTCAAAGTTTCGGCCAGTAGAAATGTTTCTGTAGCATTTCCACTGTCTTTTCGATGCCAAAGTGTCCTGCCACCCAACTGTAGTGGGATTCCCAGATCAACTTCGCTCGCTCACTTGATGGAACAAAGATATGGCCCAGGCGACACGACAACCCATCCTGAAGATGGAAATTATCGACAACTGCGTTTGCACCCAACATTTGGCAAGTGGTGGTGAAGTCAGGGTATGTCTCATAGAGTTGGGGCCATCCAGATGTCTCATGGCCACAAGAGTCTAGCACCGTGGTGAGTGCCACGACTGGCGGTCTGCTGAGGCAATCAACGACGTGATTGGTGCTTCCTGTTTTATACTTGATGTTGAGGTGGAATTGTTGGAATTATGTGGACCACTTTTGATGGTGGTCATTCTACAATTTTCCTTGTGTCTTCATGAACTAGAGTGGCTTATGATCAGTGTGGATGACTGTCTCCTTCCCAAGAATGTAATGTCTCCACTAGTGGCAGGCTTGCACAATGGAGTACATTTATTTGTCGTAAGTAGGGTACTTATGGATAGTATCTGACAATGTCTCACTATGATAGGCCATGGGGTGGTTGTACTGAGTGAGAATGGTACCCACAACATAGTCTGAAGCATCTGTCTCGATCTCAAAGGGATGTTGCAGGTCTGGTAGTGAAAGTACTGGGGCTGAGAACAAGTTCTGCTTCAAATCATCGAACGCTTGTTGTTGGGACCGACCCCACACAAATTTTTCCTTACCACCACCCCTGTTTATTTGGCTGAGGGCCCATGCAATATGGGAGAATCCCAACACAAACCTGTGATAAAATTGGCAAGGCCCAAGAAGCTTTGGAGCTCAGTGAGTGTTGTTGGGGCTAGGCAGGCACGGATGACTTGGATCTTGGCTGGATTCACATGTATGCCATGCTGATCAATGATGTAGCCCAGGTAATGGACCCTGTCCATGCTGAAGGAGCATTTTTCCAAGTTGGCGTATAGCTTGTGCTGTTGCAGGGTGTGCAGAACCTGCTGAATATGCTGCAAGTGTTTGGCCCAAGTCTTGCTGTAAATTAGAATGTCATCCAGATACACCACTAAAAAAGTATTGGTGAATGGTCACAGGATATCATCCATCATCCTCATGAAAGTGGTTGGAGCATTTGTCAAACCAAAGGTCATGACCAACCATTCAAAAAGGCCTTCCTTTGACTTGAATGCGGTCTTCCATACACTTGTTTGTTCTATCGGGACCTGGTGGTAGCCAGACTTCAGATCAATCTTACTGAAGTATTTGGCCCCTGTGAGTTGATCAAGGAGGTCGTCGATTCAGGGAACTGGGTACTGGTTTTTGATTTTGATTTTATTCAGAGCCCGGTAATCAATACAGAGTCGCCATGTTCCATATTTCTTTTTTACCAACACGATTGGGCTCTTGCAAGGTGATGAGCTGGGGTGAATGTGCCCCTTGTGGAGAAGTTCTTGGATCTATCGCTTGATCTCCTCATTCTCTAACAAAGAGTGATGATACACTGGCCCATTGGGAAGCGGTGCGTCGGGGGTTAGATCTATGGGGTGCTTGACCTGACAATGCAGAGGTACCCCTGTAGGTGAGGAGAAGATATCCGAGTATTCTTCCATGACCTTATCTACTTTCTTTTGCTATGTGGAGAGGTTGGCCGCAGAGACCCTGGATGTGGTTGTGATCTTTCCCTTATTCTGAGAGCGAATCATGAAGAAGAAAAACTTCCCCGTCTGAGAGATGACCTTCATGTATTGCTTAGCAGAGATCAAGGAAATAGCACTAGGTGGGACTGCCTCGAGTATCCTGTACAATTTCTTGTTCAAAGTAATAATAACACTACGAGGCCTAGACTCATATACAGCATGGCATTTCCATAAATAAGGTTAGCCCAAAACAACATCACAAACTTCGAGAGGAGAAACATCACACAATACCTCATCTTTGAAGGGCTTGATGCCATACGATAGTTGGCATTGTTGGCTGACGCAGAGATTGCTTCCTTGGCGGAGCCATCCAATGGTGTAGGGTTGTGGGTGCGACGTTGTTGGCAGGGCTAGCTTCTTGACGACCTTTGCTGAGATGAGGTTCTTTTGGCTACCACTATCAACAATGAAGTGCAGTGGGGTGCCTTTTACCCACATTTGTGAATGGAAGAGGCACTCTCCTTCTTCTGGCTCATCTGGTTCACCAGGCTGGAGCTTGGTGGTAGCAACGGTGGCACTGCATTCCACATCAATGATCCATCTTCCCCTTTCTGGTTCTGGCTCAGAGTCATAATCCACATCTGATTCAGAGGCTTTCACTTCGACCACCAGCAGCTGTTTCGAGCGGCAATCAGCAGTGTTATGCCAAGGGCTCTTATGGAAGTCACGCCACTTCCCGATATCTTTCTTTTTCTTTTCGGTGTCCTTCTTTGCTTGAGGCTTGGAATGGTAGTCCTGATACTATACATCTTTGCTCTGTCCTTTTTTCTTTGGGTTGGGGCCGCCCTTTCCTGGCTTTTGTTGTAAGGGGTTCCCATGCCCAAATTTCCATGTCTTTTGTTTGAGCTTTTGCTCAATTTTGTCGGCATATCGGTAGGCTGCGCCCAAGGATGAGATGTCCAGAAATTCCATTTTGGTCTGGATGTATCTATGCAGAGCACCACGATGCTTCAGCACCATATTTCGCTCCGAATATTTGATACCTAGCTTGGTGCGCAAGGTATGGAAGATATTTGTGAAATCTGGCACTGCTTGGTCTCTTTCTTTCCACAGTGTGGTCCATTTGGTATACAGGTCATCGTAACTTCCGACAGGGTAGTATTGTTCCTTAATAGCATCCATGAAGGATTCCCAGGTGGTTGCGACTTAAAATAATGAGGTTTCCGTTGTTTTCTGTTGCTCATAGAAGGTTTCCCACTAATCTTTGACATGGGAAACGACTTTGAGGAGCGCAAAAGTAATCTTTCTCTATTCGAGAAGTTATGGACAGAAAAATACCCTTCTAGAAGATTCAACCACTTGTCTACAACATTTGAGCCTATCCAACCTTCAAATATAGGAATATCGAAGTTTATTTGTACCTTGAAGGGGGTGGCGCCTCCGTTCGAAGAAGATGCGTCGCCTGTTGGTAGCCGCTGAAGGATTTGCGCAAAACTATCCATCATCTTGTTCCTCTGTTGCATGAGGGCTTCCTCAATCAATAGTTTGAAAGGATCTCCTATCCCATAATCTTTCTTTTCTCCTACCATGAGAGGTCACTTGGGCGTGTGAGAGCTTTTGTCCTCAAGAGAAACAAGCTCAAGACCCAACTCTTTGTACTCTGACCTCATTGGGGACATGCATTAAGATGACAAGGAGAAGACCGCTCTGATACCACTGATCTGGATTTTATGAGCAGAATGAAATGAATACATATTATTAACATATTCTTAGCACAAAATAACAGAGATACAGTAAAACTGGTTTTCTATTCAATAATGAAATAAGTTGAAACTGTAAAATGCAGCGGAAACAAGCTTGCTGGAATGGTGGCGGCTTATCTCTGAGAAGAGATGTGACGGCTACGATCATTTGCCAGAATACCATTACAATGAGGCTCTAAAGGCCTTTTTACAATAAACAAGAATTCCAAAAACCCTAGACATCCAAAAACCTAACCCTAGGAGATGAAGCGCCAAAAGTCATGTGGGCCCCGTTTGGGTAAGTTAGTACATCAACTTCCCGGGGTCGTAACTTTTGCATACAATCTTCGTTTTAGGCATGTTATAGCCCTTTGGAAAGGTATCTTCAAGGGGATTCATTTTGGGGCCTCAAATATGACTTAGGCTATCATTGAGGAGCTTGATCCCAAAAAACCTTCATTTAGGCCCTCAAAATGGCCCTGGAAGTTAAAACTGCTAAAAATAGTAAATTGCCAAAATTGTCAGAAAACTGTCTTGAGCCAGTTGGAAAAGGTTGGTGGCCACCGATATCCATTTGGATCAATACCATTGTCAGGCCACATTTTCCAGTGAAACGCCTCGTCCCAAGCTACCTTCAATCGACGCATTCATACAAATCATCGACATTCATACATAAAATTAGGGTTGTGACCTATTCGAGTCAGTTCTTTTGCAACATAATGAATGTACAATGGAATGAATATATATACCAACTACTACTCGAATGGAATATATATATATATATATATATATATATATATATATATATATATATATATATATATATATATATATATATATATACACACCGACGAATGGATATTAGAGAATACCAGTCTAAGATTTATATCAGCAGCGTGAGTGGAAAATGAACAATGAACAATGCATCCCTAGAGAATGAAATATGAGACAAGGAAAGGGGAGAGTGTGGTCATGCATAATAGATTTTAGGGTTAGGGTTTCGGTCGTGAGCTGCATGAGGAAACCCTAAACTAGGAATGATATCTGAGTGACCTCAGAAGACTGCAAGAGGTGAATAGACTGATAAGGGACCAGAGAATTGGTCAAACTCTAACTTAGAAGAATGGGCAGGTTGTAACTTAGAAGAATGGAAAGGAAGGAAAGAGTCATTTTTTTCACCCAGGGGAAAGGAAACACCAATATAAATCATGGAGTTAGGATACCACTATCAGGCTAGGAATGGAAGAAAATATAACTCTACACTGATGTTCATTGTGTTATCTTGTAGCTCAATAAATACAAAAATATGTGACTGTTGATCTTCTCCAACCCACTACTCTTTCTATCACCTATGACTCTTCATATGTACATTACAGTTACAAGAACACAATCCAAGGATTACTTTTCCAACATTATAAAACCCATTTAAAACCCCAAATTTAATCTAATAATTTACCTAAGATGATTTATCTCACCAACTTTTCACCATTGGAATATATATATATATAATTTATCATCTCTCACATTTTCCTAATATTTGGTTATCTTCATTGGTCCTAAAATACTTTTATTCAAAGTCTTAGCAAACAAAAAAGGATCAATGAATTTTGAACTTTTGCAATTCACATCATTCTAATCCCTAGTCAATTTTGAATTTAAAAACATTTTGAACTCTTCACTTTATAACGATGTATTTATTGCATGTTCAAGAGTAATTATTAATTAACTCGAATATTGCATCGAATAACTCAAATATTGCATCGAATAACACTTGAAATACCTTGAAAGGTGGATGCCTCATTTGAGCATCATTGTTTTATAACAACTAAGGCCAATCATTCATTTGTTTCACTCATAGCCGCACAAATTGGCATATAAAAAAGCACATATGAAATTAAACTATTTTATGCAACAATTAAGCCATTTTTTTGTTTACTTCAGTAACAGACATACAAGATGTCCTATCAAACATCAAATTTTAACTCTTGACTATTGGGTCCCAAAAATGGAGGTCAATATAAGATCAACTCCTCCTCCTTCCATATTTATGATATGGAAATATCTTGTACATGTTATGTTATTAATGTAGAAAGTTTTTCACATAATATTCGATACTTTATTTTCCTTTAATGTTGAAAGAACCAGTGCTAAATATAATTATATTAGTTTTCAAACATGTTCATGTGAAGCATCACTAGTGTAGGAGCATCCTTGGGCTCACTAATTAGCATTAAAATATTCCATGGCTATAAGAGGAGTGCATATTTCTATGGATCCACACATTGCTACAGAATTACTATGAATCCATTCATTGCTATAGAATTACTAAAAGAAAAACACATGAGAGGAAATTAAGATAGAGAGAGAGAGTTTCACCATGCACTATCCCTAGGAATTTGTAGAGACAACAGATTTGGAGGTGAAGCACTATAGAGACTATCGGGATTCCATGTGAACTAGACATGTTGAGGAAACATTATAAATCTAATGAATTAGCTAGAAGAGGCTCAACTCCAATGACCTGTAAAAGAAGAAGAGGAGAGGAATACTAGTTTGTGCTCAAGGTAGTCTGAGATCAGTCAACAATTTGATTATGTCAATAGAAAAATAATATGAATCGTGGAGAGACAAATACCTTTAGATTGTAACCCATTGATGGAAATTGGTGTGTTATTCATGAAAGAGTTTTTGTATGTCTCTTTCCTTATATTTCCTATTGTTTACATTGTAACTTTTTCCATATTCAGTTCTATAGTATATGCATAGTGTGACTACGTAAGTACATTACTTCCATAGTTGTTGAACTATGATAGTTTCAATATAGTTCTATGGTTTTGTTATTGAATCCCAAATATTGGTTGTGCATTAAATGGTACCAGAGAAAGGTTTAGTTGTAGTTGATAATTTATAGAATTATCAAAACTAATTCTATCTTGAGAGTTGGGTTTCGCGAGATCAATTTCTCTACAACTGTGGCAACAAGGAGACCCGAGAGAGGATCATTTCCACTTTTTTTATGGGATAAGAGTGGCTATAGGTAGTTCCAGAATAAAAGCTTGTGAATGGTAGTCTGGTTGAGGACTATGAGACAACACCCAAGGATTCCACCGTGAAGAGAAGCAAGTCAAGGAGGTGTGAGGAACCTAGAATTGGAGGAATTGAGAAAGAGAATAGAAGAATTAGAGAAAAAAATAATAAGCGATGCTGGAGTTGTAAAATATTCAAAAATAGAAGACAATACAGAGGAAGAACAAAGTGTTGATGAAAGAGACCCAACTCAACATTTGATATCATTTCTGAAGGATAGAGGTAATGCAAGGGTGTTATTTTCCTGCTACGATGGAAATCTAAATGTAGAGACTCTCATGGATTGGATATGAGAACTCAAGGATACTTTGAGCATGAGAATGTCCAAGACCGAAATAGGTTCATTTTTCAATAAAGAATATAAAAGGGGATGTTGCACTCGGGTGGGATGTTGTGCATAAAGACAAAGTAGAAAAACAACAGGCAAAGATAAAAACCTAGAAGAAAATGGTGAGTAATATCAAGGAGAATTTCTTACCTATTGATTACCAACAAAGTTTGTGCAGACAAGTACACAATTTGAAACAAAAAGAGACATATATTTGGGAATATACTAAATAATTATTCAAGTTTTCGCTTGTATCAAAGAGCCAGAGTGCCAACGAGTAGTGGGGTATGTGAATGGATTAAAGTTCTAGATTCAAGATGAGATGAGTACCCATAATTTACAAAATGTGGATGAATCATATCAAATTACTTTAATGATCAAGGAATATTTGAATAGGAAGTGGTAGAATAATTTTGAAGGAAAAAGTCTTAGAAACAAAGTAAGGGTGAAGGTTGCAAGAGGATTGTCTAGTGAAGGGAGAGAAGTTGAAGCATCCAGTAGTCAAATTACCAAATGCGACAACCACACTAGTATATGTAGAGCGTTTGAAAGAGATAAGGTTAAATATGTCATTACATACCATATGTAGAATATAAGGGAACACAACATATGGATGCCCAGAGAAGGACAATCTGGGAAGAAGGAATGAAGCGAGGACCCACGTCATGCAAGAAGATGAGGCACCAATTGTGGGAGACAATGTTGTAGTACTTTAGCATGGAAAAGGTGAAAATATTATGTTCATAAGGGTTTTTCTAAAACCTAAAAGAAATACTATGAAGGAAATTGAATAGAGGGAGATGGTTTTTAAAACCAAATGCAAGGTTTAGGGTAAATCATGCAATTTGATTATAGATGGAAAAAGTACAAAAAAATTGGTATCCACGGAGGTGATCGAGATGTTGAAATTGAAGTGCATCCCTTATCCCAATCCATATTAGGTTTCCTGGCTATAGAGGGTTCAACGAGTCACCATGATAGAGAAATGATTGATGAGTTTCTAGATCAACAACTTTAGTGACCGGGTATTATGTGATGTGGTGGAAATGGATGCATGTCATGTGCTGCTGGGAAAACTGAGGTTATTTGGTAGGACGGTTATCCATGATGCTATGGAAAATATATATGAATTCAACAAATATGGAAAACATTATAGGCTAGACCCAATGATGGAAGAGGAGACAACGACAATGTATAGTTGTGGCACTAGAAGTAGTGGTAGCAAAAGTAGTTATGTAATGTTGTGCTCAACAAAAGGATTTTTGAAGGAACAAAAGAAGAAAAAATTTCTATTTGGCAATAATGCCAAAGAAGGTATAAGAAGATGAGGAAAGGAGTCATGTTCCCATGGAGATTCAACAATCATTGGATGAATTTGCAAGGATTATGGTCGATGATATGCCAATGGGAATGCCTCCCATCAGAAGTATTTCACATTAGATTAAGTTGATTCCAAGATCAATTCTACCTAATAAGGATACTTACCAAATGAATCTTATGTAAAGTGAAGAAGTAAATTGGAAGGTGGAAGAATTACTTTATAGGGGATTGATCTGAGAAAGTTAAACTACTTTCCATGTCCCATTAGTATTGACATTGAATAAGGGTGTTGAATGGTGAATGTACATTGATTCACAAGATATTAACAATATTACTATCAAGTATCAATTTCCCTTAGAAAGAATGGTAGACCTCATGGATTGATTGAGTGGGATGAATTACTTTTCAAAGATAGATTTCAAGAGTGGATACCATCAAATTTGAATAAGGGAAGGTGATAAGTGGAGGACAACATTCAATACAAATAATGAACTATTTGAATGGTTGGTTGTGTTATTTAGATTGACCAATCCGCCTAGTACCTTTATGAGATTAATGAATGAGGTATTGAAGCCTTTTGGGAGTAAGTTTATCATCGTGTGTCTTGATGACATTATGATTTTTAGAAAGTCCAAGGAAGTGCACTTGGAGCATGTGAAGCAAGTGTTGGAAAGGAAAAATTAACTTGAAGAAGTGTAATTTCTTGCAAGAAAAGTTGGTTTACCTAGTTTTTATGGTTTCCAAAGAGGGTTTGAATATGAATATTGAAAAGGTGAAATCCAATATGGGTTGACCAATCCCTACATCTATGTTTGATGTAAGGAGTTTCCATGGTTTTGCAAGATTTTATTGGAAGTTTATCAAAATATTTGGTGGGATTTGTGAACCACTCGTTGAGTGTATGAAGAAGGGATCTTTCGATTGGATAGAAGCAGTAGCTAAATCCTTGAAACCTTGAATAAGAAGGTAACTAAAGAGCCAATGTTGGCACTTCTATATTTCAACAAGGTGTTTCAAGTAGAATGTGATGAAAGTTGTTCATAAATTGGAGTAGTCTTAATTCAAGATGTTAATTCGATAACATTCTTTAGAAAAAAGTTGAATGATGCTAAGAAAAATTACTGCACAATTTTATCTTAAAAAACAAAGGGGTGGGTGCTACCGATAGCACCGATTTTCGATTCGGGTATTAATTTTAATATTTTGGTGGCAATGGAACTAGTTGTTAAGGCCATGGTTTCAAACAAGTTGTAATGTTACCCCCCTCAAAAATGGTGTTGTTGGTAGTGTTTCTTTTCAATTCAAGAATTGATTTTAAGGTTTTGGTTAGCAACATTACAAGGTTGTTAAGGCGATGGTGGAAAAAGGATGTAATTTTAACCCCCCAAAATAGGGTTCTATTGATAGCACCATTTTCCAAATAAAGGTAAAAACAATCAGTAGATGTGACCTTTAAAAAAATGAAAACTCTGGAGGGTTATAATCAAGTTGGTAACTATGTTAAAGGGCTATAAAAACTAGTTCAAATGAGGGAGTAGTGTCAGTATCACTTGGAAATATTTCCATGTATGGTAGTTAATGACACATTATGACGAAAAATAATATCATTCAAATACCCAAACTTCATATTTATTCATACTTCTCAAATGTTGAATATTTGGTATTCTCTATGCATGAAAATTCAATGTAAATATTCTATAGACTTATCATATTATAGGCCAATACAATATGCTCAATTATGCTACACACTTTGCATCCTATAAGCCTATTAAATTCATTGTTAAAACAACTATAGAATTTTGCATCTACAATAATTTTGAGCTACATACTTGAACATACTTCTACACCTATAATTATGCTATACGTTATGATTCTACAAGTTGCTATAGAATTCTTCATTTCCAACTATTGAAGGCTCTCTATAGAATCAACAAGCATACAATTAAACCTCCTACACAATCCATGTCAAAAAATCAAAGGAAGATGGATGTGCTCATGCCAAAGATCAATCAAAATTATCAATCTCTTCCACGATTTCAACACATATCATCTCAACTATGAAGGGTATCAATGATCATTGTATTCATTTTTATTTGAATCATTTACGCTCATTTGAATGCATGTGAACATATCTAACGGCCAACCACCCAATTGTCGTAACATGAAGTCAAAGGTCGAGCAACACCAAATATGGGTATGTCAAATCAAAGGTTTGATGGACGAGTGTGAACGCACCAACATAAAAGAGTGTAATCATAATATGACAAGGACACTCCAAATTTTCATTTCAAAATGTATTTTTAATCCCTCTCTAGCTCTACACAAACTTATATTCTTTCATATCACATTGAATTCTCCCAAGGTGAGGAACATAGCAGAAAGGAAAACATACGATTAAAGCCATAGTAGAAGGGAGAGTTAGCTAATTTTCCTGAGAAGATACAGTGTGATTTCCCATAATATTGTGTAGTAGCAAAAATCTCAAGCTTCCAAGGAGACATACAATGTGAAAAGGAAACAGTAGGTTTGCTTATTTTGCAACGATACAATGTATAGAAGGAAGGTGAGCTTGTTTTTGCAAAAATATAGTGTGCAGAGGAAGGGGGAGTTTTCTACAACTCGAAATGTCTAAAACCATAAAGCAGAGAACTAAAGTGAGTCTATTTTTCAAGCCAAAAAGTGCATAAGAGTGCCATTGAAGTTTGTTTTCAAGCATAAGAGTGCCATTATAGTTGTTTTTCATGAAAAGAGTGTTATTATAAATTGATTTTTCATCAAAGGAATTTTCATATGCACAAGGTGAGTTTGTTTTTGAATATTGTTAGTGATTCCAAGGTTAAAGAGGAACATTACAGCCGTAATAAACAAAGGAACATTTGTCACAAAGAATCAAGAAGCTTCTGACAAACATGGGGGAAAGATTCAACATGAGAGAAACAACACATACAACTCTTTTATACAATAATATTAAGGTAGTAGAGGTTTTTCAAAGAGCACAATGGCTTGGATATTGCACAAGGTTGCAAGGATTCAATGATGACCTAACCATGGAAGTTGTTTAAGGCTTTAGTACTAACACTACCAAGGGATAATTTCATGGATACATTACTATGATTAAAGGTTAGAGGTTTATGTAGATGTGAAAACCATTGAAAGAGTGTTAGGGATACCTATTGGACAACCTCAAGATACAGATGACATAATTCTATCCCAAGAAGACAAGTAGGATTTCCTCTTAGCATATGAAATTATGGAGCCTACCAAGATCCTAGGATGAAGTGGCCCTCCACATTATCGAGTATATTACATGTGAAGGAAGGCATAGCCTAGTGCATATTTATCATTTCATAATGTTACATCAATTAAATTGTTATTCACATTTAAGGCCTAAAAGAAATTGAGCATTCCACACTTCTTGCTTCAGTGCCTTAAAGAGATGAGTACTAAAGTACAAGTGCGAAGGGACAACATCTTACACACCATGGGTTTGTAAATATGTTCATTTGTGATGCATTATCAAGACATCCACACATGGTTTCATTGGATTTACTTTTAATAACAAGTGATGAATATTTTACAACCCTACAAATTCTTAGAAATGTGGATACAAACCTTGTTGCAGAGACACAAAATATAAAGAAGAGTGTGGAGAAATTTGGCACTAATACTAAAAAGAATAGGAAAACAACTAAGAGAAAAAGAATAGGGGAGGTAGTAAAGGATGTTGTTGCTACATTATTGGATATGGGGGGATCATCCCACATAAACCCCCATCTTCTTGAACAAGGAATCACAAAAGAAGCTATAAGGATTAAAAGTAGGAAACCAAGGGCCAATACAAGATCTCAAGTAGCCAAAGAAGTAAGGACTCTTCCACCTATCCCTACACCAATCATAGAATAAATCCAAGATCTTGCTAGCATGAAAATTGTTGAGACAGGTGCATTGAAATTACTAGATCATCTCAAGGAAGTAAGGGTAGATGTATTAGAGTGGAGAGCTATAACATAATCCAGTGGAGAAACAACTATCCCCTTAGCACAACATAAGCAAGTAATTTATAATCTGAAAAAAAATTATCATATTTTAAAAAAGTAACATATGGATACCATCAAGCAATTAGAGAATGAAAATTTAACCTTCAAAGCATAACTAGAGAGGCAACAAGAGAAGATTGAAAGTAGGGTTGAAAATATTGTGATATTGGAAAGCTCCATTATTAAAGTTGTAGAATTTTCAAAATAAATGCTATCATGTAAACCTCTTGCTAGAACTTATACATTGTACTTGAGAGAACAATGGTATAAGTTCTAGTTGCACAAAATTGTTGGATATTTTCCCTTCTAGAAGGATAAATAGAGAGACTTTACTAAAATATATTGCAGATGCCATGATAAGGAGAATAACTTGATGTGTGAGTTTGCTTGCATAATAATTCTTTGCCTCATCCATTGAATTGGTGTCCCAAACCTTATGTGAGATGTTTCCCCTTGAGGGAATTTTTTTCATGGATACATAATGAGGAGAGTAGGGCCACATAAACCCAAAGATACAAAGAAGAGGAACTCAACATTATCTTGTTGGTGAGGGATGAAACCACTAGGTCGGGAGATGTATTGAGAAACCAATCCCAAACGTTTTAGATGTAGAATTGATTCTAGTTATCAGGGATAATCAAAAGGAAGCCATAATGCAATACCAAATAACCATTAAGAACTTCGATGACAAAGTATTACAATTGTGCCAAAACAAGTGGGAGGAGACAACCCCTCCACTCAAGAGAGCATAGCCTCACTCCCCATGAGGTATAAACGATGTCTTAGACAAATCAAAACTATATGTGGACACTATAAATAACATGAAGCTAAATTGGATTGGCATAAGGCTCATGTTACCCCTTCTCTTACACCCCATGCCATCATTTCAATCTACATAATAGATGGACATAGAGGGATAGAAGAAGTGGTGGGGTGTAATGCCAAAAGAGGTAATATACAATGATAGATATTCCATTACTCACTTTATAGCATTTGAACTTAGAAATATATGAAAGGAGAAACAATTTGATGATGAGGACTGATTAGAGCACAATACCAATTTTAAGGTTTATTTTTTTGCTCATAGGTGTGCAACCTTTTAGTTGGGGGTTATGATGGGTCCATGGATTCCCATCTATTTCCTATCCTTTTGCAATGTATTATTGTTATTTTTTCCTCATAGACCTAAGACTTTCCTAATCACTCTTGTTTTAGTTGCCAAATTATATGATGTGACATATGTTTATTTAAATGAATGTGCTTAGCTTATTTTCAAGAGAGTATGATGAATGATTGATGTGTAAAGTATTTTTGAGTTGATTGTGTGATTTAAATTGTGTACACTAATGTTGATTGGCAAGAAGAATGTTTATTTCACAAATGGTTAAGTACTTTAGAGTTAATCCCATGAACAAACATCAAGAATGGGTTTGACCCTTTCATAGTTGCTCCATATTCAATACTCCAAGAACATCTCAATCAAGGAGTAAGGAATAAGAAAATCAAGGGATATTGTCCTCCTCATTTATGAAGGTGACTAGTGTTATCCCCATTTTTTGGATAACTAAGGAGATTATTTCTCAAGGCCCTCAGGTTGCAGATATGGAGTGCCGAGAGACTACATGACCAACAATACCCTTTTGTAGAGATGGAAAACCCTCTCACCACCACAGATGGTCATAGATTTCTAGATGGAATCCACCACATCAGCTGGCTTCCGGAAGGTAGTGGGACTTGCTCCATGAGGTACAAGTCAATATTATGGTGATCATCATTTCAATATTTAAGCCAATTGAGTATGTTGTATCTTGGATTGCTCTAGATTTCATGATATATGCTTGGACATTATGCATTTTTCCCTGCTTCACCTTGGTGGTTGACATTGTTCCCTAGTAAGTGGTTTTTCTTGGGGATGGGTTTTCTACTAGGAACTCCCTTAAAGATCCATCATACCATTCCCGACCATACTTACCACTTTCCATAATTATTCCACTCTATTTCCTTATCTCTTGGGATTTTAGGGTGTATTGAACCAAGAAGGGTTGTCCCTCATTCTATGGGAAGAAGGGGCTGAAGGCCCAGAGGGATTGATGTTGGGTAAAATATAAAATCATTGTATGAACCTTCCAGATGCTTCACTTAGGGATCACCCAAGAAAGAAGTGAAATTCTTATCTTTGAGTAAAGGGGACCCAAAATATAATAAAGAGTGCTTAAAAGGTTAGTTGAAGGATATGAGGTCTCATCACGACCCAACCTATCACATCCATGAATATCTAGTGGTATGACATTGCCATCATCTAGTCACCAAACTAGGGTAATGACTCTCAGTTGCATGGATGAGAGAGAGGGGGTGTCATCACAAGACATCCTTCTCATTTCCACTAGGTGTTTGTGGGTGACATTGTCATTATCTGGTCACCAAGCCAGGGCAGTGACCTTCAACCTGTCCTTAAAATTATGAAAGAATGGGAATTAATGGGCTTGGAAAAAGTACATTGTAGATGAAGGTACCGAACACTCTCTACAAAGACACCCATGAACGAGACACTATGACCCCTTGTATGTCATGAGCTTTATACCCATTGAGTGTTGACCCCAACCACATCATCTGCTTTACATGGCTTAGAGAGGGATCTCTTGGATATAGTGATATTTGATGCACATGCTTAGGTGGTGCATTTATTGATTAGATTCACTTATCATGCTGTTATGACTTGAGATCCTTGGAGGGCGTGATTAGTTGTCTTTTCAAGACCTAGTTGGTGGAAAGTTTTGGGAGAACAAGCCTACCTTGGGCTTTCATGGGGATGCAAGCCCACAGGTTGGATGCCAAGTGTCCACATGCCAGATAATAGAGATGAAATATTGAAATCCTAGAGGATAGCTGGATGGACCTAGTCCATGCTTCACTTGCCAAACAATTTTCCTAGGAGAGGCAGAACGTCACCTCTTAGGGCTTGACGTCACTTTTGGGGGCTAGGGTTTGGTGGTGATGTAGCCACTCATTGACAAATGGAAGTTTTGAGGAGAAGAAGGTATTCACCGTGAGGATATTGTCTAGATGCTTGACATGTGGCATTTGGAGGCCTACCCATGCTTCTCAAACACCAATGACTTCTTCTAAGTGGAAAAACATCCCCTAAAGGGGAGACATCCATGTAAAATTAGGGTTTTATTTGTGCAAAAGTGAAAATTTAAATGAATTGTTTAATATCAATTTGTTAAAGGGGGAAATATTAGGGTTACTGACCCCTAGTCTTGTGGTTTACCCCTTAATTTATGGACAAGTCACCTTACTGACATTTTGTATAAATAAGAGATCATAAGATCTCATTTGGACAATAACTCTTCCTCTTGTGAGAGGACTTGGATATGAAATTTTCATTACACTTGGCTATATTTGTTTCTTGTGCACTTATTTATGGCTATCTCTAGTGAATGGTTGATGGAGGAGTGAGGCTCTAGCCTTGGATGAATGTTTTTTATCTTTTATGGTAGATTATCTTAGCATCTTTCTTGATTTTGGTATGGTCTTTTACTCTTATGCTATCATTTTTTCAAGTCAAGGATTGTTGTGATAGGAACTAAGTGGGAAGTAAGAGTATTTACACCCCCACTCTAGTCTCCACCATTTATTTCTTAAAATTCATTGATGTTGCAAGGGTTTGTTTGAGGGAGTAAGAGGATTTACACCCCTCATTCTCAAACCCTAACTAGAGATACTTGCCTTGGGAAGTAAGAGGATTTACACCCTCAAGGAAGTAGAATCTCTAGTTAATTTATTTGACTCCATTAACCCAATATTAAAGGCACTAGTCATCTATTTTTGCATTGGAGATATAAAATCATTGCCTTGGGAAACATGAATTTTCGTCTTTTGAAAGATCTCTTGCTTGAAGTTGGTTTGCTACATTGAGAGGAGTCTTCCCTTAATAGGGCATCCCATCTCTCCCACTACTTTACTTGTTGTTACAAACCCTAACCTACAACCATTAGAGTTTATCTAACCTATATATATAACTAATCCTAACTCCTAAACTAGCCCTAGGCTAACTCTTAAATTTTTCTCATTTACTCTACTAACTAGGGCACATATTTTGGGCTAACTGCTGGCATATTTTGATGGTGTAATTTTATGATACAAGTGATTTAAATATACAGCCATAAGGATGCAATTTTCTATAGAAAATACATGTTTACAACAACCATTTTCTCTTGCCTCTTAAGTACCATTTTCAGCCTATATTCATTGCTAATCTTGATGCTGATTTGCTTAACTAGTTTAGATATTTTTATGCTGATTTAGATACTTTATTTGCTGATATAAAATTTCATATTGTTGGCCCTTGGTTATGGAAATAAGCGAAGATCAAGGAAGAAAAGGAAAAATGTGAACTGCGCGGAAGACACAGTGATTGTTATTTGGTCGAAGTGAGCAAAAGAGCATAAAAGGCAGAGTGAAGTAAAAGGAAGAAAGCCATTCAATGAGGAAATCAAGGACAATAGATCAACAATAAAGAAGGATCGTGGAAAACTCAACAAGAAGAAAAATCCATCGTTGGATGCTTTGGAGCACTGCGCGAGAAGGAAGGAAAGACAGGCTGGAGAAGCCCTGAAAACATGGGTCAAGTTGACCTAGGGTTTTAGACACCTATGGTTTTGGTATCTAGGGTTTTGACACCTAGGTTTTGGCCTAAGGATGTCGGTGAGATATTGTAATGTATAAATAAGAACCTACATGAGGGAAGGAGGTTCGATCTAGTTGTCCTATTGACATGAGTGATTATTGTTGTGTGAGAGAGAAGAGCTAAGTGTGAGATCCTTATGGTATTGTAATATCTTCAGCTGGGTACGAAGGTCAAGTCCTGGAGCTGGGTGCGCAGGAAGGGGAGAGACAGAGAGGAGAAGAAAGAAGATCTTCTAGCTGAGAGCACAGACAAGAACTGTATGCTTCATCTTAATACATTATAAAGCATAGTTCTATGGACGTAGCCCTAGAGAGAGGGTGAACCATGTATATCTTGTGTTGCATGTGTGATTGATGTTCTATTCTTTGTTATTGGTATACTGCTATTGCATTATTGTGTTAGATCTGATAGATATATCTTGCGCAGTAGATCTTGGGAAGATAAAGAATACTAGATTGTTGTGTGTCGATCACGTTGAACCCACTTTACATTCCTTCTGGTTGTAGACATCTCTGTCCTGCAACCCCCACATAGTTGCTTCGGGTGAGAATGCATATTCCTCACAGGTGTTGCTGAAAGGGATAGTAGTTAGGGCTTGTTGGTGCGCTCTTGGAGCTGAACCCTGGGTCTGCCCCTGTGCCAACAAATGGTTCTGTTGCCAGGAAAGGAATCTTCTTGAGGGAATGTTAAGGTGGTTTCCATCAAAGACATAAATTCAAAAGTGGATAGAGGATCAAGAGAAGGAATTCGTTGAAGCCTAGAATAAGAACCCTAATCTTAGTACAAAGGATTGGTTGGAGAGATATATCTTTAGTGATATACATGAGATTTTCTTTGGAGGAATACATCAATATCTATATGAGTGGTTAGCTAGGTTAGCAAATACCTAGTTTGAAATCAGATATAGACCTCCTATGGTTTGGACATTGGCGTTGATCAAGAAGGTCAAGAGAGTCGATAACATTGTGTCATGAGAAGTAGATCACTGGTTTGATATCACCATTGGAGGGTACATCACCGAGTTTGTTATTGACAGAGTAGAGTCATATAACCAAGACGAGAGATATTTCTTCAAGGGACCCAGAGGAAAATTTTACATTTTCTAAAGATGAGGATCGAGATTTTATTGCATGAGAAGAACATCTTGAAGATACAGTATATTGGTTGGATTTGGAAAAGATAATGTTCAGGAATTCGGACAACGACAATGACACATGTGATGGACATACGCGCAGTGGGAGAGTGTTCAGAGAATTTCATATTGTGAACTTATTCAAGTAGAACTATGGGGACGAGGGTTTCTACAATGGAGAAGAGGAAGATCTGACGGAAGAAGAGCATTTAGAACCCGCTAGGGCAGAGGAAGGGAAAGCTGAAGAACCTCGCCGGGACGAGCCAGAAAACTTCAGGAACTGTGCAGACTACTAAAGTAAGTACTATTAATCCCCCTGTTGTTTTAGTAGCACTAAGAAATCAGAATAGTCAGAGTCACTAGAGTCCTCATAGTACTATTACTAGCAATTTAGCATATACTTAGACAGGAAACCTAGGAAACCTAGGAAGATATATGGCAGATGAGATGAGGCTCCCTATCTTTAGGGGAGATTTCTCTGAAGAACCTGATCAACACTGGTTCCTATGTGAAGCCGTATGGAATATTAAGAATGTCACCGACAAAGCTGTTGAAAGAACCCAGTTTAGTACTACCCTAAGGGATCGCGCACTGAGCCGGTACATGAAGCTTGTCCAAGGACTTGCACATACTAAGCCATTGAATCAGATCAAGAATGCGTTGATTGCATAATTCAAGAAACCCAAATTAGAATCAAAATGTATTATAGAGCTGAAAGAGATCAAGAAGAAGGTAGCCAAACCCGTTTGGGAATTCGATCAGAGATTTAAGACCTTAACAGGCCGATTGACTTTTCAGATCCCATATGAGCAGAATAAAGAGTGGTTCATTGCTGTCCCTATGGGAAACTCCATTTCAGGTACGAGTCTGAGGTGCTGGAGATCACCATGAAGCTAGAATCAACCCCTATGGGAGAATCCAGTTCAGGTACGAGTTAAATATTGAGTCAGCTAACTAGTTTGTCTCTGTAGGTCGAAGATATGAAAAAAGACAAGGGAAAATATAAAAGAGAAGACATTTGGTGTGTCAGATGTAGATCAGAAGGCCATGAAAAGGAACACTATCCCCTATTCCATTAATACTTGGCCTCTGGAGCTCCAATCCCTTTGAAGCAAGTCACCTTACCCTGGTGTGAGGTATGCTGAAATAGACATCGCCCCGGTGAGTGCTATTACATGCAAAAGTATGTTCAGACACCCAAAAATTTGTATTGCACATTCTATAAGTACATGGGACATGATGATAAGGATTGCAGGGCTTACAATCTCATGCATGAAAGGTCAAGAGACATATACAAAATTCAAGGCGAAGTACAACAAGAATGAAACACTATGCAGTATAACTCCCCTGGGAGAGGAAACTTCAATCCTCGTGGTGGATTCAAAGGATGAGGAGGAGGTATGGGTCGAGGCCGAGGACCGATAATCTGTTATAACTGTGCACAACCAAGATACCTAGCAAGGGTCTGTCAGAACCCTTGTACCACTTGCAACTATTGCAGCTTCTTTGAGCATGTTATCGAGGAATGCCCAACATTGCTGGCTAAGCTTCAGGAAAGACGAGGACCTCAGCAGAACCCACAAGTGCAACTAATATATGCTGAAACTCATGGAGAAGACCTTAGATTTGTTTTTATCACTAGAGGAGGTGATGTTACAGGAGAAGATAGACTGACCCAAGGAAAGACTACAGAAGACTCAGGAATCAGGAAAGCTGCAAAGAAGATCCAAACTTTTGATGCACAGAAAGAAAGACATATATTTGAGGAGGCAAGAAAAGAGTTCAAAGAAGACCAAGGATCTTCATCAAAGACATGGCCATAATTAAGGGAATATGGAATGCCGCAGGCATTTGATCAGTCTGCTTCGCCAAGAGAAGGAAAAGAGGTAAGCAAGCTCATGTAATTTCTATATACTTGTATTAAGTTGATTCAGGATGAGAGCATTGTACAAGAACTAGAAAATTTAATCAGACAATATGATATAGGAAAGATAGACCCCTTACTGAATAGGGAAGTACACCAAATCACTAAAAAGAGAAGCACAAATAAGGAATTACACTTGAATGCTCAAATAGGAGAATATGATATAGACTATGTGGTCCTTGACTTAGGGTCAGAGGTCAATGTCATGACGAAGAAAACTTGGGCACTGATGGGAAAAACGAAGTTGATATATTCCCCTACTAGGCTTAGGATGGATAATCAACAAGATGTCATCCCCTTTGGATGATTGGAACATGTCCCTGTGGACATCGAGGGAGTAAGAACGTTTGCAGATTTTGAGGTAATTGAGATAGTTGATGATAGTTGTCCTTACCCTATGCTATTAGGAATTGATTGGGATTTCAATAATTCCACTGTGGTTGATTTAAATAAAATACGTATGACGTTTGAAAGAGATGGCCTTAGGGTCATTGCACCTTTACATCTAGATGAAGGTCAACGATACACAGAGCCCATCAGAGAGGAAGACCGCGCATATGAGCTGGAAAACATATACAAACTAACATCCAGACAGCGGGATTACATTAATCCTATGGACGATGGAAACCTAATCTGGTGAAGTGACAACGCATGTTCATAATACTAAGAAGAAGCACTAGAAAACTGGTAGAATAAAATGTATGAAGTATCTACAAGAATATGTGCTAGATTAACCAGAGAAGTTCATTGGATCGACATAACAACAAGTAACTTACCCACCTTTGATGGTCTGAATCCTTTAGAAAACTTCTTGTTGGACTTTGAAGAAAGTGTACCAATGCAACAAAGATTGTTGGAAATGGATGAGGCCCTGAAAGAAACCCCAGAAAGATGGTGGGGGAAACACAAAACCAACATTACAGAATGGGTACAATGTCGTACCTTGATGACAGTGTGGTTCTCAACACAATTAGAAGGTTGTGAAGTTCGGTACATAGGTCAAAGTTTCCCAAAGGACCATGTGAGAAGTTTCGAAGAAGCCTGGAGAAACATTACTCAAGAGAAGTGGGTGCACAAATTCATTAACACACTGGAAACGACACCTATCAACCGGTACCTTCAAGCAGAGTTGCACCTCATCACTACAGATTGGGAAGGTATGACTCAGAATTTTGTAACCACCTTCTTATTTGAAATTCAATATCCTTCAATAGATAAAGCATTGAAGATTATAAGACATAAAGTATTCGAGGAGGCATCTAACCTCTCTTTGGAGAAAGAAGAGGACGAATGGACTGCGCCTCTCCAGAAACTGCAAGGCTGTTACAACACCAATGTTGATGAAGACGATGATCCAAGAAAGGTGAACATCGCAGAAATAGAAGGCCAAAGAGATGTGGAAGGACTAGGAGTTGAGTTACCATTCATTAGACCTCCAATAAATATTAAGAAGGTCAATATTGGAACAGAATAGACACTAAAGCTTGCAAATGTTGGAGATTATTGGGATGTTGCCACTATTGAAAAGATTACATAATTACTGCATGAATATTAGGACTTGTTTCCAACCAAGTTCACTGATATGAGGGGAATTAAAGGGCCTATGGGAGAGATGAGGATCCCTTTGAAACCAGATGCAATACCAGTCAAATAGAGACCCTACAGAATGAACCCTAAATATAAGGAGAAAGTGAAGATTGAGCTTGACAGAATGCTGAAAGCAAGAATTATAGAACCTGTGGAAGAATCAGAATGGATTAGACCTATGGTGGTGCAAGACAAGAATATATGAGAGATAAGGATATGTGTATATCTCAGGAAGCTGAATGATGCCTGTTTTCATGACCCCTTCCCTACACCATTCACTGACGAAGTGTTAGATAATGTGGGAAGCCAGGAGGTATACTCTTTTACAGATGGATTCTCGGGATACCATCAAATCCGTATTTCCAAGGAAGATCACCATAAGAACACATTTTAAACAGAATGGGGATCCTATCAGTATACAATGATGCCATTTGGATTGAATAATTCCCCAGCCATATTTTCTAGGGTGGAGGTCGAAGCATTCAAGGAATTTCTGCATAAATTTCTAGAAGCATATTTTGATGATTGGACTATTTTTAGTTTATTGAAAAATCATATTGAATGTCTAAGGCTAATGTTGGAAAAATGTAGGCAATGTCAAATTGCCTTGAATCTAAATGAATGCATCTTATTCTCACCATTTGGAGTGTTTTTAGATCATATTGTATGAAAGTAGGGATTGCTGGTCGATCCATCTAAAATTGCCATTATAGTTGATATACCCCCTCCTACTTCAGTCAAATAATTGCGCACTGCGCTAGGACATACTGGATACTACCGGAAGTTCATTAAAGGATATTCCCAGATTACAATGCCCATGGAGAATCTTTTGAAGAAATATTGTCAGTTTAGTTGGGCAGAAGAGTGCCAACAGAGCTTCGACACACTGAAACAGAAAATGGTTACTGCGCCTATTTTGGTTTTTCCATATTGGAGCAAGGAGTTTCATGTGCATGTCGATGCATCTTCTATTTCTTTAGGAGAACTGTTAGCAAAACCCGAGGAAGGAGATATTGACCATTCGTTATCCTTTTCCAACAGGAAGCTATCAACTGCTGAGATCAATTACAACACTACCAAGCGAGAGGGGTTAGCCATGGTGTATGCGCTGTAGAAATTTCTCCATTACTTGTTGGGAGAACACTTTAAAATGTTTATTGATCACTCTGTGCTGAAATACCTAGTCAAAAAGCCAGTGTTTGGGGGGATAATATGCAGATGGCTTCTTTTATTTCAAGAATATGAATTTGAGATCATAGTAAATCTAGGAAGAATGAACAAAGGTCCTGACCACTTGTCGAGGTTGGAACATGGATAAGAGCCCACTAGTTTGGAGGATACACTATCAGACACATAGTTGTTGGCCATTAGAAATATTGATGACCACTTCGTAGAAATAGTCCAGTTCCTGTCAACAGGAATGGCACCTAGTGAGTATACAATTCCCCAGAAGAAACAGCTAGTAGTGCGCGCTGTAGAATTTTCACTTATATCTAGACAACTCTACAAGATGGGACCTGATGAGATATTGAGAAGATGTGTTATGAGGACACTACACAGGGAAAGAAACCATGCAAAAGATGCTTAGAGTTGGGATTTGGTGGCATACCCTACACAAAGATGCTAAAGACTATTACAGATCCTACGATGTATACCAAAGAGTTGGAAAACCATCCATAAGAGATGAAATTCCACTAGCACCACAACTAACCCTACAAGCATTTGAGAAATGGGCCATTGACTTCGTGGGACCTATAAACGCATCAGGCAAGCACACAGGAGCAAGGTACATAATTAAAACAATAAAGTACTTGACTATATGGGATGAAGCAAGAGCAGTTAAGGACTGTAGTGAAACTACAACTGTGCGCTTCATATTTGATGACATCCTAACCAGGTTTGGATGCCCAAATATCCTTACAAGTGATCAAGGCACACATTTCATCAATAAGACCGTTGAAGCCTTGACTGAGGAATTTGCAGTCCATCACCAGAAGAGCACGCCATACCATCCACAAGAAAATGGGACAATGGAAGCATTCAACAAGATCTTGGAGAGAACGTTGATGAAGATTTGCAGTGTGAACAAGGATGATTGAGATTTAAGAGTACCAACAGTACTATGGGAATATAGAACCACTTGCAAAAAATTAACATTGCAGACCCCTTTTAAGTTGGTGTATGGTATTGAAGCCATTGTCCCAATGGAATATTTGGTACCAAGCCTAAGAATTGTTTTCTTTACAGACATGGATGGCACTGGCGCTATTCAAGAGAGGCTTGCGCAGTTGGTCTAACTTGAAGAAGACAGATTTATTGCAGGATTCCATCAACAGATACAGAAGGAAAGAGAGAAGGCCTATCATGACAAGCACATAAAGAAGAAGGCATTTAAACAAGGTGATCTAGTACTGGTACATGACATTAAGTTCATAAAACATCCTGGGAAGTTCAAAATGCATTGGCTTGGGCCATATGATATCGCCTATGTTACAGAAGGAGGAGTTGCGTAGTTGAATACTTTGAAGGGAGAATGGAAGGAAGGATTAGTGAATGAGAGCCAGTTGAAATTGTATTATGATAACCCGCTGCCTTGCAGCTTTAAGTAAAAGCATAAGGAAAAGGGTCTAGGTACCAGGTGCAGTTGAAACTGGGTACCAGACATAGAAAAGACAGTCTGCACAAGGAAGGAAGGAGACGAGGCATAGAGAAGAAAGCAAAGGTTGCACTGCACAGTCTAAAGTTGAAGTAAAACATAAAGGTCAGATCTGAAGTGCCTCGAGATGAGTCACAGGTGAGTGTTGGGGGCCTGTTGGCCATTGGTTATGGAAATAAGCAAAGATCAAGGAACAAAAGGAAAAATGTGAACTACGCGGAAGACACAGTGACTGTTACTGGGTTTAAGTGAGCAAAAGAGAAGAAAAGAAAGAGCGAAGTAAAAGGAATCAAGCCATTGAACGAGGAAATCGAGGATGACAGATCAACAAGAAAGAAGGATCGTGGACAACTCAACAAGCAAAAAATACACTGTTGGATGCTTTGGAGCACCACTTGAGAAGGACGGAAAGACAGGCCGATGAAGCCCTGAAAACGCGGGTCAAGTTGACCTAGGGTTTTAGACACTTATGTTTTTTTTATCTAGGGTTTTGACACCTAGGTTTCAACCTAAGGATGCCGGTGAGATATTGTAATGTATAAATAAGAACCTACATGAGGGAATGAGGTTCGATCTAGTTGTACTATTGACATGAGTGATTATTGTTGTGTTAGAGAGAAGAGCTAAGTGTGAGAGCCTTCTGGTATTATAAGATATTCAGCTGGGTACAAAGGTCAAGTTTTGCAGCTGCTTGCGCAAGAAGGGAAGAGACAGAGAGGAGAAGAAAGAAGATCTGCTAGCTGAGAGTGCAGAAAAGAACTGTATACTTCATCTTAATACATTATAAAGCACAATTCTGTGGATGTAGCCCTATAGAGAGGGTGAACCACATATATCTTGTGTTGCATGTGTGATTGGTGTTCTGTTCTTTGTTATTGGTATACTGCTATTGCATTACTGTGTTAGATGTGATAGATATGTCTTGTGTAGTAGATCCTGGGAAGATAAAGAATACTATATTGTTGTGTGTCGATCACTTTCAACCCACTTTACATTCCTTCTGGTTGTATACATCTCTGTCCTACAACCCCCACATAGTTGCTTCAGGTGAGGTTGCATCTGCATTGCAGGTGTTGGTGAAAGGGCCAATAGCTAGGGCTTGTTGGTGCGCTCTTGGAGCTGAACCCTGGGTATGCCCCTATGCCAACACATATGCTACTACAAATTAGGGACAACAATATTAACTTGTTGATCCATACTAACATATATCATTGTAAGTTGGATTTTCTTGTGTGTTGGGCAGGTACAATCATTCAAAGAAGTACTATATCTTTGGGGAAACAATCACTTGAATTATAAGGCATATATTCCCACATTTCACTCCATTTAGATTTTACCTCTAGGGGATCTACTTCCATCTCTATCCATCCCCCTAGGGTCACCGAGATCACCTCCCTTGAGTAATCTTGTCACGCTTGAAGTGTGGGACCTACATCGAGGTGACATTGGGTGTAGGATTCCCAAGTTGTAACACTTGATTTTGTGGTTGGGTCAGGATTTTCCCAACCTACAGCTTGTGCCATAACATTTTGGCTTCATTCTCAGGGAAGATTTTGAATCTTCTTTGTACCCTAAAAGACACATTGGTAACCTATACCAAATCCTTTAGCTTATATTTCCTGGAGACTCAACCCAAGGGATGTTCCCTTTCCACTTTTCTTGATGATCTCATCTTGAAGCTTATCTGATGACTCCACCTTCCCAGAACCCTTCATTCCCCAAACCTTTTCCACTTGGGAGGTTCAAGCCTTCTAAGGTCTACCAAATAAAGCCTCCTCTCAAGTCTCTCGTTGCTAAAACCCCTTTCCATGGTACCCTTCCATTTTCCCCAATGGCTCACCCTTGGGAAAAAATACCTCTACAAATATCTCAACATGGTCAATATCCAAGGATACCTTAGTACAATGCCCAAAGAAATCAGCAAATGGTTTCCAAAGTTCCCAGGAAACAATGTGATAACTATTGAGAATCATATTTACACCATGGTTCGAGCACTCCCTAACAATAATATCACATCCTCATCATTGATTGAAGAAGCCCTTGATTGGTTCAGAGCACTCCCTAACAATAATATCACATCCTATGAATATTTTGCCAAATTATTCAAAGGAAAATGGTAGGACACTTGGGGCTTAGTTTAGTCATATAAATAAAAGGGAGTATGAAATAATAAATGAATTCATTACTAGATTTGACAAGTTATACAACCATATTCCAACATATTATCGTCCTATGACATCATCAATTTGTTTCCTTTATGTCAATGCTTTTGAAGGGAAGTTTCGAATCATTCTCAAAGAAAAAAATCCCACATCATTGGCAGAAGCTAACAGTTCAATATTAACATTGAAGAGAACCTTCTTGATTCAAAGATGGAACCTTTTTAGTACCTTTGTACCAAATCAAAAGCAAGAACAAAGGTTTCCAACAACAATGTTCCTGATCTGATTGCTCTCTTGACTCAGAAGATAGACCAAATGAATACTCAGTTTCTCCAGGTGCATAATCAACTTATGAACCACATTATTAGAGTAGAAAGAAAACAATTTGCTCCCATACCTCAGTTTACCAGATAGCAAAGAGATACCACAGGTTGGAAACGAAGGCCTCAACAAGAGGCGAAGGCCCCAAATACTTTAAAACCGGTCAGTACAGTCGACATAGAAGCTTGATGCCTCATGTGCCAAGAACCCCACAAAGAATATGAATGCCCCCGATGAGACAAAGATTCTCTTGACGATATTGATATGAGTTGCAATTTCAAAAAGGAACAAGTTACCCAAGAGTAGATGAATGAAGCCAGAAGACAATGAGAAAGACAAGGGATAATTTGGGACTTGAATCGTTTGACATGTTGAAATATTGTAACTTCAAATAATATTCTAATTATAATTGAGTTATTATCTTATAGATCAAATCCCATTTTGTGGATTGATCATGTCGGGAATTATGTATGACCAAATCCCCTTTTGTGGATTGGTCAAACCATAGTTATATGGTGGTGTTTGTAAAGTTGGCCCCTAGGATTTAATAAAGTGGTTTTAACCACTATTGGAAGAAGTCATCCCTACTTGATGAAGAGACATAACCCTAACACCTCCTCAACTAGTATTTATAAGTGAGGAGGGTGCCTCATTTGTTCACACACTCACTCACACTTCTAGTGTGCATATTTTGAAGGAAGTTGCAGTTGCAAGAAGGAGAAGAGAGTCGCATGCTCAGTCGTAGTCTATTCTTGGTGGTTTGGTATTAAGTCTTGGAAATCTATTATTGAGGAAGTTTTTGCTGGGTTTTCTCCCCTATGAGGGTTTCCTAGGATAAAATGGTGTGTACCTTGTGATTGTGTTTCTTCCATTGATCCTACTTATGCTATTGTTTTGGAAATTCTCTAGTAATTGAAAAGAATTTAATAACAACTCTAAATTTAACATGGTATCAGAGCTTGACTGAATAGAGCACCTTTCACTGGGTATCCAAAAACGTCACTATTACCGTACAAGAAAATTAGAGTTTTTTTGGAAAGGAATTTCTGACTAAAAACCATCTAGGGAAGTGCGACCTACCGGAGCACATCATTTGGCAGCTTGAGCACACCTTTTCAATGGCTAGATCCTATGAAAAGTCAAACCCTAGTTTTGACTCGTACTAGAAAACTAGAAAACTAGAAAACCAGAAAACCAGAACTAGTACCAGAAGTACCAGTCTATATTTGCATAGGTCAAGTTTCAAGGGATAAAAATTGAATTTTTTTAAATCAGACAACTCCAACCTACTTTCCTAAGCCCAACGCATCTCTTGGTAAGTTCAGATTCATTCTCTAAGCACTTTCATTTTCTGGTCATTTTCCTAGCTCTAGGTCAAGATGTATGCAAGAACCAAGCTTGTTGACAAGTTAGAAGGTGTGGAAAACTTATGTGCCTGGAAGTAAATAATTGGACCCATTCTTGAAGAGAATGACCATGAAAAATTCATAAAATAAAATGTACTAGAACCCGAAGAAGATGCAACCAAAGAGAAGTACAAGAATGATATGGTTAGGGCCAAAAGGATCATTGCAGATGCCATTAAATATCACTTGATCCCTCAAGTTTCTTCGAAGAATAATCCAAAAGAGATGTTTGATTCCCTAACTAGAATGTATGAAGGAAATAACATCAACCAGAAGATGAACTTGAGAACCCAACTCAAGAATAAAAAGATGCATAAAGGAGAAACAGTTCAAGACTATTTCTCTGGGGTTAATCATTTCAAAGAATAGTTACAAGCAATTGGAGACAACTTGGATGAATATGAAATCATCATGAAAACTATTAATGGTCTCACAATACCTTGGTATTCCTTCATCCAAACTATTTATGGAAAAAAAGAGAAACTTCAATTCGACAATCTATGGGAAGAATGTGTTCAAGAAGAAGCAAGAGTGGCCAACTAAGAAGTCGTACTATTAAGGGATGAATATCAAACCCTAGCTTCTCATGCTAAAGGAGGAAACAAAAGGTCTCATTTCCAAAAGGAGACCCACCTTCATAAAAAAATTCACTCCCTAAAGAGATTCACCCACTTCCATAAATAATCTCACCCTCCAAGGAGATTCCAGAAATATCATAAGGGTCAAAGAAAAGAAAAATATTTCTCCTCTTATCAATGTTATCATTGTGATAAGATGGGACACATTGCTAAGAATTGTCCTGCCAGAAGGGGAGAATACAAGAAGAGAAATAGAAAAAGACATCATTCCCATGTAGTTGAAGATGATGAGCCACCCATGAAGTTGACTAAAGAAGAGATTTAAGGTTATGTTTTATTTTCCTCCCTCTCAAGAGCCGTGACACCTAGAGAGGATACTTGGATCATAGAAAATGGTGCTTCTAAGAACATGAAAATTCAGAGAGAAGTTCTCTCTAGCCTTACAAAAAGGACTCTCCCCAGAAAATTTCACTCCAGGGATGATTTTAATGATGGAAATTTATTTTAAAATGTAGAAACCTTGGCGAATATTACTAATCCTTCATATGCTAACTATAAATGTTTGGCGATATTTTTGTAAAAATATTCAAATTTCTAAGGATTTTATATAGTTTTTATAAA
>ML807685.1:251620-274788 GCA_009831015.1 Picea engelmannii | reverse complement strand
ATATGTAAGGTAGCACCTTGTAGTTGATGTGGGCCAATCTTCTATGCCAAAGTTCGCATGAGTTTTCGATGGCATGGGTCATAGCAGTTTCTGGGTGACCCTTCAACTTATATAAACCATTTTCTTCACTTCCGATGATGATTGCTTCAATTAAGGTTTCTCCCTTAGCCCACATAAGAACTTCTCCATCTATAAAGGCAACTCTATATCCTTTCTTGTCTAAAGTTGATATGGAGAGTAAGTTCTTCTTTAGGCCCGGTACATAGAGTACGTCCTTCATTGTTAATGAGTTTTCTGAATCAAGCTTGTAGTTTGATTCTCCTATTCCCTTGATGGGATATTGATAATCATCTCCAAGAGTTACTTTCTGAGAAAATTTCTTTTCTAAAATACAAGAGAGAGTATTTTTCTTACCCGTCATATGCTTTGATGCATCGCTATCAATGAGCCATGTGTCCTCTCTAGGTGATACAGATCCTGAGAGAGATAAGATCAAGACATGGTCCTTAATCATCTTCATAGGTGGTTCTTCATCTTCGGCAATGTGAGCATGTTTCCTTTTGTGCTTCCTCTTGCACTCTTCTCTTCTAACTGGACAATTATTCGCCTTGTGTCCCATCTTATCACAATGATAGCATTGTATAGATGAGAGATCTCGTCCCTTGCATTGTCCTTTCTTCTGAAAATTTCTTGAATGAGATTCTTGGTTGTTGAACTTGTTTGATTGTTGCGGTTCTCTATGAGATTCCATTTTGAAGTAGGGTTTCTTCCTTCCTCCTTTTGTATGAGTAGCTAGGGCTTGATCATCATCCCTTGCTAGTAGTGCTTCACGGTTGGCTACCCTTATCTCTTCTTGGGTGCATTCTTCCCATAGGATTTAAAACTGTAGTTTTTCCTTTCTGCCGCATACTGAATGGATGAAGGCATCCCAAGGTCTTGCAAGACCATTTAGGGTGGTTATTACAAATTTTTCTTCGTCAATGGTGTCTCCAATCAATTTCAACTATTCTTTTATTTCGGAGATTTGGGAGAAATATTCTTGAATCATTTCTCCTTTCTGCATCTTGGTATTCTTCAACTGAGTTTTGAGGTTCATCTTTCAGTTGATGTTATTTCCTTCATATAGTTTTCTTAGAGAATCAAACATCTCCTTAGGGGTTTTCTTTGATGATACATATGGGATCAGGTGGTCTTTGATTGAATCTGCAATGATTCTCTGAGCCTTGATTGAGTCCTTCTGATGCTTCGCTTTCTCTACGGCATCTTTAGGTTCCTCCACTTCTTCTTTGATAAATCTTGATAGGTCATTCTCTGCAAGGATCAGACCAATCCTATACTTACAGGCATGAAAGTTGTCTATGCCTTCTAATTTCTCAACAAGCTTTGTGCTTGCAGACATCTTGTACTTTCAGCAACAAAAATAACCAAAAATTGAAAGTGCTCGAAATCAAATTTTGACCTTACCAGGAGGTGTGCTTGGCTGAGGCGAGTAGCCTGGTGTCCTCGGATCTGAGAAAATCCAAATTTACCCTGTCAAATCTGATCTACGGATTTCTGGACTGGTACTTCCAGTACTTCTGGTACTCTGGTACTTCTGGTACTTCTGGTACTGGTTTTCTGGTACTTCTGGTACTTTTGTGAAACTAGGGTTTCACTTTTCGGGAGATCCAGCCACTGAAAAGGTGCTCTCTAGGTGCCAAATTGATCCTTGGGGGAGGGCGCAACTTTCTAGGAGGTTAGGGGGCTGAAAAGAGATACTTTTTCAAAACCCTAATTTTTGGGTACGGTAACAGTGACGTTTTTCCTCTTGCAAATTGTGCTTCCTTCAGGTTGGCTCTAATACCATGTTAATGTTTATGCCATTGTTATATTTCTTTGCATTTCAATAGATAAGAGCATAATAAGAACAAGATCACTGAGAAATACACATTCACAAGAGACACAACATTTATCCTGGGAAACCCTCTAGGGGAGGAAAACCCAACAAAACTTCCTTATCATAAATAGCTTATACAATGTTCAAGAGATAACTCAAACCAATACAGAAAGTCCTCCCCAAGAGATGTGCCACTCTTCTCCTCCTCTCTCTGGTAATTGCAGCTTGCCTCATAAGAGAAATGAGCAAGTGAGTTGTGTGTTTAAAGTGAGGTGCTAGCCTCTTATTTATATCAGACTGGCACGTGTGAAAGGTCACAACTGGCAGGGCCGACCTCTCACTCTGGGTGGGTAAACCCACCTTTAATTAATTCTAGGTCTTCCATTATAATTGCTAGGGCTGACTTCTTATTTTGTCCTTTGTAATTATCCGATGACCAATACGCAAAAGGGGATTTGGTCCTTATACAATTACCGACATGATTAATCCTCAATGGGGATTAATCCAATAACAATAATAATAATAATGACATGATTAATCTGCAATGGGATTTTAATCCAATAATAAAATAATAATAAGAATGCTCTTCGCAGTTACATTATTTCAACAACATTAAATAAAAATAAATATTTATATTTAAATGAATTTGGAGGGAAAATAAAGTGAGGGTTTGATTTGGTCAAAAAAGGAAAAGATCTAGAAGGTCCGGATAAACGATAAATAGAGGGACAACCCTTCTCTTTGGAATTATGATTTGATCTCTCATTTTGGAGTGCTCTTGGATCCATTGCTTCATTAGGGTTTAGCAAAACCCTTCCACTACTATAGTTTAGTTTTGATGGTGCAATATCCACCCTAGCTAGACAAGAGAGGAATCCACCTAGGATTTCTATTGGAGCTTAAGTTTGAGGTTATATTTAGTTGGAGATTTGTGTTGGGAGTTCATGAAGGTTTTCTCGAAGATGCCAATACATAATTTCGTAGGTGTCAGGAGAGTTTCAGATAAACCGTGGTTTAGGGAATCCTCCCGAGTTGAGTACAAGGTTTCCCATGAGGCCCTGCTGGTTGTTCAGCCTCGTCACGTGAGGCTCTGTATGTTGTTCAGTCATGTCCCACGAGGACCTCTGCAATTGGGGATTGCAATAGGTCATTTGGATTGGGTTCGTGAGGAAGGATTGGAAGGCCAATAACAGAGTGGGAACTATTGGAGCAGAGTGTCGTAAGGCTTGAAGAGCTTTGAAGCAATGCGCATCATAGATTGGCAACAATCCAAGTTTTCTTGTATTGTTTCTATTAGTATATTTTGCAACTTCCTTTCAACCAATAGACTTGTGTGTTCAAGAATATTTTTGCAGTTGTTATTACATCCACTTGATATCCTTGTATTGTTGTGAATGGGGGTTTAAATCCATAATAAGATGCCATGATTATCTATTATATTTCTGTGTAATGGACATGTGTAATATGTTTGATAATATTCCTATATGAACAAACTATTTGTAAGGAGTTAAAAACAACATTAATACAGAGTGTTTGACATATTTACACAAGGAGAAATAAAAAAAATTAGATAGAAAACATAATATTCCCACCTAGCCTAGTTGGGGATACTACACAAAGTCAAAAGGTTTACAAAATTTGTAGGATTTGGCTTACAACCTAAGCATACGTCAATTGTTGTGATACAAATAATTTTATAACCCTTCCTATAGTATTTCCATGCATTTTGATTGTGAATTCCTTTAGATACTAGCTCAATAAAAAACCCAACTCGAAAAAACATTACCGTTGAGAGGATTCATTGTTAGGTTCTTGTTGTACACCTCCTTGGGATGATATATTATCTTCAATTTCCATTGGAACAACTTCACAACCCCTCTTCTCCTCGTGTTTGGTTCCTTGTCGGGGGACTGCAGACGCTTGATTAATTGAGGCAAATTCAGACTGTCGGGGAAGAAGACGGGATCTTATGTGCTAGCATTCCATCTCCAAAATTTCTATGCACTGAACAAGGGAGGTTACAAGTTGTTCCAACTCTCCTAATCTACCCAAAACCTGCTATAAACTAGAGTTATTTCCTTCCACCATTTCTTCATGTCTTATGCGAATGTGTTTTATGTCACTCCAAGATGGATCCATATTGACAAAACCCACTAATCGGATGAGACAACAACCATATAATTTGTTGTTATAAGGGGATAAAACTAAAGGATGAGATCTAGGGCATCCCCTATCATAACCACCATTGAAATAATTTGTAACGTTCCCATTTGAGGTCCATTATGTGCAAAAAACTCATAAAAAAAAATTAAAATTTACTGCTAACTAATTTCCAATAGCTTACCAACTATGAATTACAACCAGATTTAACTATTGTCTGATACCATTAATTTGATGCATCTAAAACATTTTAATAAAATCATGAAATGCAACTAATAAACTCAAAAACAAGATAAATCATTTTTAACATAGAGTGGATGCACAACAATTTAACTCATAAATATAACACATACAACAGATAAAACACTTTTCTTTTAAATCAGTTGTGAAACCAACTACTTGGGATAGAAGTTCCATACAACCATAGAATTGCTGCTCCAAATATTAACAACAAGTCACCCCCAATCTAGGTATAACAATCCACAAAAGAGTGTGGTCTTTCACTGTCTACTCACAACTCAGAATCCCACAACCCACTCATATTCTCCTATAACTATCTCGATTTTCCACTATCTCTCTTCCTATCGAATTTCCCAACCCAAGGAATGTACCCTTTCATTGATATCAGTCCCTGTAGTGTCACATTCATTTATTATGGTCTCTCTAGCACAGGTAACCAAAAATATCTCTGCCGAGAACTCATTGCCAAGAAAACTACCAACAAACAACAACAAACACTTGATGTTACAGTGAAACTCACATAAGAGTTCACTCTTTATGCCTCACAACCTGTATGTTCATTCTTCTACTCCAAATACGCTTTAGCAATTATCCAACATGCTCCGTAATTCACCCTCCATGGTTTATCTAGCTCCAAGCTCTTCTTTTATGCTCTATGCTTGGTGTTCATGCCAAAAAATGAACGTCTCAAAACTATTGTAACTACCCATACGAATTTCATCTCCTTTGTCTTGCTTTCTTGACTTACATACTTCCTCAAGATTATTTTACTCAGCCCCCATTTTCCCAATAACTTTTGGATATAACTTCCCACACCCACCCTCGTACATGTATTCAATGATTGGCTTTGGGGACACTCAATAAAAAAATAGAAGTTTAATACATAATGATAATAAAATTCAGGAAAGTTGGTGGAATTAATAGACATGGGTAATTCCCCCTTGGACCCCTATTATACATTCTCTTAGACCCTCCCCTCTCTTGTGGATTAATTTATCCCCCATCTCTGTCCATGTCTCCTTAGCAACTGACATCACATATTATCATTAAAACTTAGAAATACAATTTTCATATACATCGCTTGGTCATAGCCACACATTATATATACATTATACATTAATTAAACTGAGATTATTTCATGGACATTACATCCCCCCTCCCCTACAATTGTGCGTCATCCTCGGTGCACACTCTACTAATATACATACACATATTTACATAACAATATTAAGAAATACAAATTGTGCAATTTTACAACTCTAACAATAGTTCCATCCAAAATCTCCTATTCTCTCAACCCATTGACCCAAGGAATGTATCCCCTTCATTGTTCTTAGTCCATCAGACTGTACCATTCTTTTATCAGGGCCCCATCATACGTTGGCTATGACTCTGAGATGTGGTTCCAGAACTCTAATTACTCAAAATGGAGTCTTGCATTATGTTTTCTTCAAAATTGACAAAACATTGTGGGTATTCCTCCCACATGTTTTCTTTGTTCTCCCATGTAGCATCTTCGGGACTATAGTAGGTCCATTGAATATTTACCATCCCTATGGGTTTTTCCCTGAGCACTTTAACTTTTCGGTCCACGATGCATACTGGTTCGGCCACATGGAAATCCCCTTTGTGTTCCACCTAGATAACATTCCAATCAATTATGTGGTTAGGGTTAGGCACATATTTCTTTAATAATGATACATTAAATACATTATGCACTCTCATGGATGCAGAAAATGCTAGGTGTGTATGTAACTAAACCTATCCTTTCTAATATTTCAAAAGGTCCACAATATCTTGCTGCCAACTTTGGGAAACTCTCTAATATTAGAGAACTTCATTGTGCCTTCACTTTTAAAACACATGTTTTCTCACTTTAAAATCTCTAAAAACTATGTTATGGCCTGCATAAATTTTCTTCTTGTTCTAGACAACCTTTAAATTCTACTTGATCTTTTCCATTTTCTCTTCCATTTCCTTCAACAAATCTACCCAATAACAACTATGTATGCTAGTTTATCCTAGCTCACTGGTGTGTTACATTTCCTTCCATACAATGCTTCAAATGGACTCATTTTTAATGAGGCTTAATCCCCATTATTTTAAGAAAATTCCTTTAAGTGGATATAATCCTCCCACTTTGATGGTTGGTCCATCACATACACTCTAAGAATGTCCTCAATTATTCTATTAGTTCACTCTATTTTCCCATATGACTCTAGGTGATACAATGTACTGACCTTTATATTTGTCCCAAAGGATTTGACCAAACCTTTCCAAAAATTGGATGCAAACTTTGGATCTCCGTTTGAAACTATTACCTTAGGCACCCCACATAGCATGTAAACTTATTTCATGTAGATCTTTGTTGGCATGCAGTTATAAGACCCTAGGTTTAGTTTATTCAACCAACAATACTCTTCAGATATCATCCCTTTCGACATCACTTGCATTCAAGTGAAGTCTCATCCAAGGTATCTACTGGGGATGCAGGAACCAAGTTTCTGCAGGGACAAGGGATGTGAGGCTATCATCATATCCATCACTATTTATCCACCCTGTGGGAAATATATTTATTCATATCCTTTGATAAATTTAAAAACTCTATTGTGAAGAGCTATTATAACATAAATTTCAACATAAGTAACCCACTATATCATTCATTATTACTGCACATCAATCATATAGTAAACAGATCTATACTAATCATGCATAAACAAAACATCCATGAACAACCGCATCAACACAACACATAGAGACACATATTTTAATGTGGTTCACCCAATCCTTGGGATATGTCCACAACGACTGGATTCTATATTAGTCTTCATGAAATCACCATCTCAGGACTGCACACTACCCTTACAATAGATATAACATATCATACTATCTAGACTTTCCTAGATGCTCTACAGTGTAAGCTTCTCTCTCTCTCTGCAAAACCTCTCCAAAACCTCCAGTAAGGATTCTCACTCATACAAAGCCTAATCTATTACTCTCAACAACCTATTCTTCCCCAACCCATTATATATTTATACATAGATTTAGGGCTCATAACCCTAATAGTTTATCCCAAAACCCTAATATTTCCTAGTTGTTTTCCTTCTTTTTCGTCGGCATGCTATTTTTCCTTCCTTTTTATCTACATGGTTATTTTCTTGCTTTTCGCTTGCATGCTTCTTTTGTATGCCTAACTTTTGTTATTCCTTCTTTTGCATGTGCTTTGAATTTTGCTTTGACCCCACAAACTACTCCCTTTTCTGCTTTTGTGCGTGCTCTTTAAAACTTAGTTATTCAAAATGCCTATCCAACAGGCCCCCAACACTCACATGTGGCTCGTCTTGAGCCACTTAATCCTGTTGCATTGCACCCTTCCATGCCTCCATGAATTTTTGGAGAGTTTCTCTTGCTATAGCGACTTCCTTATTTACCTCAACTTATTTCTCCAAAATCTCCTCTACTACCTACGTAGTCAGGGTCATGAGATTCTCCTCGCTATATTGTACTACTTTCTTCACCATTCCATGAACAAATGTCAATGCCCCTATGACCGTGAGTGCTTCATCTTACAGGGGTATCACTCATTGTGCGAGAGTCTTCTGCTCTTCCCTTAGTTGTTCTATCTCATTGTATGATTTCCTGTTTGCCAGGATGGCCTCTATGTGCTCAGATGGTGGAAGTGTGCTTATATTATTCATGGCCTTTTGAGCCGTCTCCTGTGTATTCCTTAATATTTCCTCAACGACCTTCATCGTCGAATCCTCTATCAACTTTTTCCAAATCTACGTGCTTTCTTCGCATAACTTCACACACTCCTAATCTAGATTCTTAATGCTTGCTACTGAGGTTATGGTTGTTCTTTCTCCTTAAATGATTTGCTTGGTGTAGTGTGCACTTTGAACTCTCTGATTCTGGTGTGGAAGCCTTGAATGACTTCACTAATTTTGGATACATGTTCCTCTAGTGTGGCTTATACCACCATCGACACCTCTGGAATCTCCTTATATAGTTTATGGACGACCTGTTGTATCCTCTCTGTCTATCGCTCGACCTCGTCCTTCTCCTTCAATATCCTTTCTACCTTTTTCTCGGCCTTGTCCTTGTCTTGCACAACTATTGTATAATCCTTTTGTAGTTATGCCTTATCCGTCGTTACCTTAGCCAAGTCCTTTGACATTGACTCTATGCATAAATATATTTCCTACGCAATACTTGTTTGTAAGCCTTGTAGTGTTCCTATGGGCATATGTGAAACGACTAAGTACATGTGACTTAGTACTCGTTCCTGCTCCTACATCTCTAGTGTGGGGAACTCAATTGCATCTTGATATATCTTCAAAACTCGGTGCGTTGTTTATATCTATTAAAAGTAAGAAGTGATGCCCCCTACTTCCCCAATCGTGCTTGTTGTCGGCCCTTCACCAAATATTTTCTTTGGTGCTCCCCTTACTACCTCCTAGAGTTGTTGCAATATTGTTACCTGGTCTTGCACCTTTTGGTGTATTTCTTATTGTTTCTGCAACATTTTTTGAACTTCCTCTTCTGCGACATCCCTCACTTGGTAGTCGATAATGTCGATATCATCATTTGTCAAAGTGTAGATAGTTAGTTCTTTATGGGATTTCATCTTATTTCGTGAAAATGTTGTTGTCCCATTACCCTTGTCTTTCCTCTTTCCCCTGCTTCTGGTACTGTCTTTTGCACATCCCCTATGCCATCAACTTGTCCATTTCCTTGGTCTTCTTCTTCATTGTCAGGGTGCTCTGTCTCTATTTCGTTCGCAGGAACCTTCCAGTCTGGGTCCCAATCTTGCATAATCAATTGGATGTCTTCCTTTGTGATTTTGTACTTTGTTTGGACCAATTCCTCTCTCGGGTATTGCTTTGCTTGTATGTATATGTGATGATGGTCTTCCCGAAATCACGCAATCAATGTGTACACCTGTACAAGCTGTGGCAAAATTCATGGTATATTCTGGATACACCTCCTAATCCTTTCATTGTATAGAAAGAACTCAATGTTGGTGTCTATCTATCTTCTCTTCTTCATCATGTACTAAAATTTCTGATAATTTTCGGCCAATAATGACTTACCTCTTAGACCCAAAATTTGTGCATCCTCTGGTTCATTCCACACTGTGAACATAATCAAAATTAACAACCAAGAATAGTGTAATTCCATGCCTTTGTCTTGTTCTTCCACGCAATCGATGAGGAACTGGTTAAGTAAAAATGGTGCCCAACTCATGGATACCCCTTCTACACACTTCTCAACCATAACTATAACACCTAGAAGCACTTAGTCTTTCTTGCACTTCTCAACAACTTGCATGCCAATGGTTGCATTTCAATTCTTATTGTTGGGTCACAGATACTTGGTATGCCCAACCCACGCACCCCTCTAACTGTGTGAAATTTATCCCTCATGGAATCTGACAGAGTCTTGTCATGCTTTTTGTTTGAAAAAAACAAGGTGGGATCTCCCCCCTGTGATGGTAAGCCTGTGATTCAAGCAATGGGATTTGTGTCTACAGAAAATGGTCTGTCCAACCATAAGTAACCACCATGCACATAGGTTAACAACATATTGACACACACATTTACCTCTTGGATCTGGCCAAAGTGTGGAATGTCAAACAGATTTAGTATGTCAGCTCGTTCCAACCCTTTGGCCCATACCTTTGGCATAGGTATAGGCTAGTTCATCACTAGGTCTATTTTCAGTTCCAAGTATTCACTCGGCGAAAGTTCAAGGAACTTCGCTATGTTTGTGATATCATGGTCCACATATTTGAGTTACAAAACCTTACCTAACATATCCTTATCGATGATGACCTTGTTATAACCCTATAATTTATAGGATCATCTGGTGACTGGAAAATTTTCACTATTGATGTATGTTGTCTTCCAAATAATATTTCATTCTTGCAAATTATTTTCAAAAAGAAAAAGAAAAGAAAAGAAAATAAAAAGAAAAGAAAAAGAAAAGAAAAGAAAAGAAAGAAAAAGAAAAAGATTAAAAGAGGGCATAAAACAAAATGGATAAAAGCCCCATGCAATAAAAATGACTTGATACATACAGTTTAATCATGGTTAAGTCTCTTTGAATTTATGTTGATAGGTCTAGTGAATAAGCCTGGCTAAACTGTTTAATCTTAGCCAGGTAGTTAGGTTAGCTAGTGAATAAATTTGATCAAACTGTCTAATCTTGGTCAAATAGCCCTAGGGTAGAGTAATTTCTTATCCCAAGAGTCTAATCTAGGCTAAATGTGATAGGTGACTAGGTTAGAATATAGATTATTTGATTTTATTTCAATAAAACATGCATGACGTTTGAGGAAAATTCATGATTTGGATGTTTGAAACGTTTTTCCTAACCCCATGGTGACAAAAAGCAAGGGAAGCAGCACAAAATCGACAAAAATATCTAGGCCTAAATTTTGTTGCACATATGAAAATCACGCCCTGAGAATAAAGAACACGCTTAGATTGACGGTTGATCTAACGATGTGTAGATCAATGAATGACAGTGGATTCCAGACCCCCCTGACCATTCTACCTTTAACGGTGGGGGGGGGTCCGGAATGGTGATTAACAAGTGTGCATAGATTTATGGTCAACTTGAAAATGTGCAGATGAACATTCTACAAGAGATTCCATACCCCCTTGACTTTTCTTCCTTTAACGGTGGGGGGGGGGGTCGGAATGAGGCAGTTTTCCATGATGGGCCCCATCCCAACGTTTTGTCGATCCATTTCATTGGACCCCCTCCGCTCCAAACCACTTACTGCCATATCGACCATTCCATACCACCACCACCTCATGACATCATCCTCCACTATCCCATCGCCTCGTGATGCCACATCCCACTATCTCATCTTACATGTCTCGTCTCACTACTCTACCAGAGTGTCCTTACCCTTTTGACATGTTGCATGTCTTATCCCATTTACCTATCCTCCAATAATCGCCTTCTGCATCATCCTGGCACACCCGTCACCCATCCTTCACCTACCACCTCATAACTCAACTGATCTATTGGCCATTTATTACAGGCTAACGTATCTGTTAGCTTGTTGACCTGTCCACCGCACCCAACGGATACCCGTTCACTTAAAATTAGCCCCGTTTTCGCCATTTACTCACTGGTCATACTCTCTGCACTCCAGAAGCTCATTTCCCTCACTACTTCAGTCATCAACCCAGCCATATCCACTACCTACTAATGCTTTGTTTCAGTTTGCAGGTACCTGTTGGATCGATGGCGCATAAATATAAAAAATCAGAAATCGAGGAAAACCCATTCCTCCCACCTCCTGTCGATCTCGACCGGATCCCATTAGCTGACAAGGATTATCTGATCTCAGAGACCAGGTGCGAATTCGATTTCTCTGAATTGCAGTCATGGTTTAAGGACACATTCATAGATCAAAGTGATGAGATCGAGCTCTGGGAGTCCAATCTCCCTCTATATCTTTTTCCCCAAATCCACCATTTTCTCGAGTTTTCCCTCAAATGTCAATCTCATTACCTCCCTGACCAGAGAGCCATAGTTTCATCGTCCGAAGAAACTCTTTTCTCTATCATGCCTGAGGCCATTGATCAAATGATGCAGATATCTAGAACCTAATCCCACTCTCCCCTCACCATTGATGTTTTAATAGAAATGTCCTAGAACCTATCTTTTCCCTAGAGAGCACAAATTTTTGAGCTTTTTCTCCCACGGGATACTCAACTCCCCAAGAAAAATCCCCCTTACCATTCCTCCATGTTTTCAAAAAAGGGAAACCAGATTATTTCATTGCTATGTTGTCTTCTCAGCTATTTCTCAGATGAATAGGTGGATGATCCCATCTTGGGTTACCTATCCATTTTTGACACCGAAGAAAGAGCCACCACCCAGTTCAACTACAATAGTTTTCTAGCCAAGAACATACATGATCAACTTTTCAAATTTCCCATGGAGGGCATGTTCCGGTATTCTTCAATACTGGCTTACATGTTCATGTTCTTTCAAGCAGAGAAGTTTGCGTTCACCATGTAGAGAATGGACCAGGAAGGCAAACCACAACCCATCACCTCTTGGACTTTGCTACTCAAAATAAACTCCACGGAGTTTAATTTAAATATATTTATTGAGATATTTTATCACCCAGTGGTAAGCATGCTCAGTGGTAGACCAAAGCCGAGGATAAATGAGGATATCCAAAAAGTTCTACACCTTTCGGATCTCGCCAATACTGGAGACTGGTTCCTGTTTCAAAATCACATAGAAATTAGAGTATATGGGTGTGAGTTATCTCCATACAAATTGCCCAAATACTTTCCTTTTCAGATATTTTCCCTGGAGTATATTAGACAAATGATCAATTCAGATGATAGACATTTTTTATCTCTAAAGAAGAAACAACAACTGAGAATGAAGGGGCAGATAGGATCCTTTATCTGCAATAGTTGAGCTGCCAATGAAGAGGCAAACAAACTATTGAAAGAGATGAAGTTCGACACAATTTTCCTATGGCACTATGATCCATGTGGGATCATCACAGAGATGAGAGTGAAGAATAAAAATGCCTCATATGTTCATGCACCCAAGCCCAAGATAGAGAAGTAAATGAATCAAATGGAGTGGGAGGTGAACACTCTGGAAGAAGTAGAACAACAATATCCTTCAGTCGTTATCTCGCAAACAACCACACCACAGGTACCAAAGGAGAAAAGACCCAGAAAGGATACTTCCCCTTCAACCACAGAAATATCAGCTGAGGATTTCCAGGTATACACCAAAAGGACAAAAGCTAGTCATACAACTGACATAGCCGGTGAAAAGGAAACCCAATCCACTACAGTCATAAAAGGAGATCATTCACCTCTTGTCTCAAGCAACCAACAAATATTGTCTACCTCTTCATCCAAGAAGCAGACTGACACCTCACTAATCAACCAGCCAAATCAAGGGGGTGAAAAGCTGAGTATTTTTTAGAAATACGATATGATCAAGAAGAAGAATCAGATGCTGACCAGCAGGACGTATGCTCAGTTTTGGAAACAACCGTCCACAACACAACACAAATTTTTATCAGCTTTTGATACAGATAAAGGAAGAATGAACTTGGCATTCTTCCAGGCACAAGTACCCCATCCAAAAGAAATCACTGATTACAAGAGGTCTACAATGGAATTTAACACCAAAGATGTACATCTAGCTGATCAGATGGATCTACACAGGAAGACTGGAGAAATGATTTTCTCAACATTAGCCAATGCTTCCATTGTTGTTGCTAAATTACGGGTTTCTCTAAACAATGTTCAGACTCAATTAAAGTTGGAGAAGATATCATCTTTTGCAAAGGACAACAGAATTAAGTTTTTAGAATAATTGGTGCTCAAGATTGGGTATGACCCCTCAAATGTGAAAGCAGTTGAGGAGATGCTCAAGAAAAAGAATGCCGGCATAGCATATTTGAGGAAGCAACTAAAATTGCCACCTACATAAGACTCATAGGCCAAAGAGATGGCTGAGACAAAAGGTGAAAAGGAGGAAATGCTAAAATTGATCATGGAATAGAATGCAAAGATAAAGGAAATGGAAGTAGAGTTGGAGAGGTTGGTAAAGAAGAAATAACAGGCAGCACCAATGGAAGTCATCCCACTAAGTTTAGTTCCCCTTACAGAAGTTAGCACGACAACTGTATCAACAACCACCATAGCAGAACTTCCATCAACCACCCCATTGACAGCTCTAGAAAAATCTATGGAGCTAGCAAAAGCAATGGATGAGATGATCTTGCAAGGAACATAAATCAATAGACTGAAGAAAGAGGTTGAGAATCTCCAGGAGCTCAAGGCCTCCTACCAGACAAGCTTCAACATTGAAAGTCAAATCTCAAAAAATCTCAAGCAGGAAATACAGCAGCTGCAAAAGAAAACAGTGGGGGGTAAAACACTAGTAGAAGCTAAGGAGAACATTTGGATGGATATCTCCAAATCCATAAATGAAGTCTGGCCTATGGTGCAAATCATGTTCAAGCAAAATGAACTGATGTTGAGGAGCAGACAGACTATCAACAAGATAAAAGGAGATCTGGGGGAAATTCCCACTGAAGCAAACAAAATCATTAGGTTTCTAAATTCGAAGACCAGGGAAGAATTGGAAGACCTGAAGATTGAAGACAAGATGGATACTATCCTCGAAGTCAAGAGGGTGCTGACCAAAAGAGGATTGATGTTGCAGCTGGAAGAGAAATTCCATAACATGGACATCATAGTTAAGAGGTTCTTCAGCAAGATCGATGCCCTACAAAAGAAAGGTCTTCCTGGTTTAATGGTGTTAAATGAAAAGTTGATGACCCTTCCCGACTACAAGTAGAAGATAGGTACAGTGGCCAAGGATAGTTCTAAGTTCTCGAGGATAAAGGGCAGCATAACAGGAAAAGCATTCTTGGATACTTTGCAGCCGGACCTCAACATACAACACGAAATCAAATATATTTTCATAGTCAAGCCCTCCTTTGCCAAATATATTGAAATGGATGAAACCTACCAAAGACTGCTCAAAGTCACCATTCTCAGTCGGCTGAGATGGGAAGAGCTGTGCAATTTGATCGAGTAAGATATGAGGTGTCCAATCCGAGTCAGAAAGCAGAGCATTCAAAGTCACGTGAATGACTCACCAATGACCTTCCTCAGAATCAGCATGAGAAATCTAACAGATTATCATCAGTTCCTACATTTTTGTATCTTGTTATCTAGTTAGTTAGATTTAGAATCTGCCACGTCCTGATCATTAATGACAGGGTCGTTTGTAATTTTGATGATAAATACTTCGAACTTAGAAGTATTGAGGGTTGATCTTTATGCTTAAGCAAGCTGTAAGAACTGTAATTTTTATCAGAGATCTACCAGTAATAAAAGGGACATTTCACAGGATTCTTGTGTGTTAGTTGTTGGTGAAGTTTTCTCATCTTTGTTGAATGCTTATCTATCTCAATATTCATTTTTTTTTTCTAAATCTGATCATTTGGAAGTAGCGAAAGTTGCATAATTTATCCTAGTATACATTGTTTCCGACTTTAAATTATCTAAATGTTATCTTCTGATGCTATAATTAAGAAATTCTTAAATGCTTCTTGGTTATAATTGATTATCTCATCTTCTTTGCTTTACATCATTTTTATGCTAAGAATCCAGTAGTTGCATTATTCTGCCCTGTGAAAATACCTTTTAAAACCTGTTAGGCAGTCTCAAATTTTATAAATTAGACCCCATATCCCAATGGATGCGTAAGTGACATTTCATCCATTTTATAAAAAACAAACAAATCGATCCTATTCATTTTAACTAGCCTAATATCTGAAATTTGAAACAAAGTTAAATCTTACAGAGAGATCCCTCTCTGAAACTGGTAGGGCTAGATCCTAGTTTCGAAGTGGTTGGATAAAGTTACCTCTGGTAAATTTCTTCTTCCTTTCAACAACCTCTGGGAATTTATAGAGTGATAACATAATTGGCTACCATACTGGGGAACTGAACAAACTTTATATATCCTACGATTTATTTTCCCTAGACAAAGATAACTTTATTTATGAACGAACCATAAAATCTAAAATTATATAGAGATAATGTTCACAGGTTTTTAAAGTTTGTATATATCAGTTAAAATTTTCTAAAATTAAAATTAAAATTAAAAATTCTGGCTCCTAAAAGAGTTTTCACTATATCTCATCTAGATCCAGAACCTGCCATAGCAATAGACAATCCTGAAAAGTTACTCAGAAAGAAAAACACTACAGAAGGTTACGGGAGTCACAATCCACTTCATAGGTCCAATTCTCTACCAGAAAAGTTGGTTTCCCTTCAAGACCTTGAGTTTGACATATCTTTTGAACAAAGCCTTTTTAGAACAAAATCTGACAACTTTGTAAGTGAAATAGTTTTAGATCAAACCATCCTTCAACCCAGGACCCTTGAAATACTTTCTCCTAGAACTGAAGTTGATCAACAATTCCTCCAAGAATTTGACAAGCTAGAATATATAGTTGTGAATCTTGATAAAGCCTTAGACAAAGCTCACTTTAAGCAGTCGGTCGAAATTTCTTCCTTGACTATTTCCGCAGCTTCTGTTAAACCTAAACCAATTCATTCACCTCCTCCCAAACCCTCATCTTTCACAGCTTCTGTCACCTCACCCCCAATCACACAGGTTGTTGTTCAGCCTCCTCCACTAGTCATGGCTGCAATATATGGTCCATTGGTGTTTTTTTCCCCTTTACATGCCATGCCTCAGGATTACCAAATTAGACTCCCTCAGTATGATAGTACTGGTCCTCTGAATGCACAACAACATGCTGACAAAATGAACGATTATTTTGATTTGCAGGAAGTAGATGAAGTTGATGTGCAGATGAGACTATTTGCACAAAGTCTGACTGGAGAAGTAAAAAAGTGGTTCAAAACCTTACGTGATGCTTCCATAACTAGCATTGTTTCTTTTCATCGAATTTTCCTTGACAGGTGGGAGGTGAAGAAAAATCCTCTTCAGATCTTATCAGAATACGAGAATATTAGAAGGAACCAAGGAGAGACAGTGCAGGATTAATGCACATGTTTCAATAACCTATACAATGCAATTCTAGTTGATATCAAACCACCTCAAGGTCTGGCATTGATAAAATTCCCTGATGGATTCGACGCTGACATGTCGTATTAGCTAAGGGAAAGAAACTCTTCTACTCTGGAAGACATGCAGAAAAGCGTCGTTAGTGTGGAAGAAAATCTTTTGGCCAGAAGGGTCAGGCAGAGAATAGAAAGGAGGGTCACCATCAAGGAAGAGCCTTCTACTTTCTCATCATATGCCAAATTAGATTCTCTATCTAGATCTATGGAGAAAATGATGGAGAGACTCACTATAACTGACAGAAACCCACCTAGGGAGAACCAAGATGCTCCTCAAATTTGAAACCCAAACTTCAGAAGAAATCCTCCCTAGATCCGGAAGAGAGATCAAAGAGAACAGAGGGGGCCTGATCAGTAGATCAGACCACCCCTCTAGGAGAATTATGTTGATGATGGGGAGGAGGTGATTGAGGAGTTTGATGACACTCATATAAACCTCATGGGCATTCATGATGATGAGTCCATTTTTCTTACCCAAGAAGAGCACAAGATATTTCTCCTTTAACAAACAGAGGTCAATGAGGAAGCAGAAGAAACAAAATAGAAGGCCTTTGAGAATGATATAATGGAGGTCCACATGCAGTATAACCTGAGGAGCAAGAGGGAAAATCACAACCCTCCAAATAAGGTTGTTGAAACAAAGAAATCTACTGAAATAAAGAGAATAGTCGAAACCAAGAAAACCTCAGAAAAACTTCCCAAGAAAGGCCCTGAGAGGAATAATGTTGAATCTCCTGCACAAAAAACTCCATAAATTCTACAAAGAACAAATCAGACTGAAGTTTCATCAACCAGTCAACCAAGGGCACCTGGCCACAGAGTTTTGATATATAAACCAGAGATACAGACCCTAAGCAAATCTTCCACTACTTTCAGCCTTGAAGGGGAACTAGCTAAATTGAAGATTCTCATTCCTCTCTCCGAGATGATGAACAAGAACGCTTACAGGTCGCAGGTGATTAAAGCTTTAAGCATCAAACCTAAGATAGGTACTAAGGCTTTGAATGTTGGATCTATAAATCACTCGGACATGGTAAATCTTGTTGATGACCAACCAGATCTTTTGTTTGGTCCTAAAGTTGATGGTTAGACCGATAATGGTGTCATGGCACCTTTTTACATTAGTCTAAACATACACGACTTGATATTACACAACGCTATGCTGGATTCGGGTGCCTCTCACAACCTGATTCCCAAAGTTGTGATGGAAAAGTTGGGACTCGAGGTCACTAGACCCTACAAAGATTTGCATTCTTTCGACTCCAGCAAGGTCAAATGTATAGGCCTGATCAAAGACTTATGCATCACCTTAGCTCAAATCCCGACAAAGAGTATGGTAATGGATATAATAGTTTCAAATATTCCCCCAAAATACGACATGCTACTATAAAGATCATGGGGAGCTAAGCTAAAAGGAGCCCTACAGCTAGATATGTCCTATGCCACCATACCAATATTCGGACAATAGAGGAGACTATATAGAGAAACCTTGATGAAGTATATGGTCAGTAGTCAGAAGAAGCCGCATAACTACCCACTATACTATGCACACTCTGATATGGACTCTTTCATTCTATACAATGATGGTGATTTGGGAGAACAAATCGCTCAGCTGGAAAATGATACGCATGATTTGAAAGAAAGTAAAGCAATCATTGAGACAAGAAAGGTGGAAACTGTAGAAAGGGAGGAACTGTCAACAGATTTTTGGAGCATGGATTTCAATGGTCCAGTGAGAAAAGAGGGAGTTGGAGATGGATTTTGGTTACATAATCACAGATCAAGGTATTAAGAGAGCCATTCTTACAAACTAAATTTCCAATGCACTAACAACATAGCCGAGTACGAAGCTTTGATGCTCAGCCTGAAATTATTAAAGAAAGTTGGTGCCAAACAGATAATGGTAAGGGGTGATTCTGAATTGATTATCAAAAAAGTCAAAGGTGATTATGCAACTAAACATCATAGACTTAGAGCCTATAGGAATGTTTTTTTGGATGCCCTTCAATGCTTTACTGAAATCAACTTGTAGGTAATGCCTAGAGGACAAAACATACTTGCAGACGGGTTGGCTACATCAGTAGCTACCTGTAAAATTCCTTTTTGTCCCACTCGCAAGTACACATTGGAGGTGAAGTGCAGACCAACCATTCCTGACAACATCAGATACTAGCAGGTATTTGGAAATGACGATCAAATTGAATACTTCCTACAATGTAAGAATGATTTCGAATGTACAAACATAGATTTAAAAAATGATGATGAGACTGTAAATAAATCTGTTTTTGAAAGTGGTAGTGTAAATAACATAGATTCTGAAGTTTTGAATGAAAATAAAGTAGATGCAGATGAATTGAATGAAAATGAGATAGATTATGATATTCTACAGTTGAAAAATAATGTGTTGTTTCACATCAAAATTACTCAGCTGGATAAGTGTCGCATGTTCCTCTCAACTGTCGTAAGTGTCGCATCTTCCCTACAACTTTCGCAAGTGTCGCAAGTTGGTCACAAGTGTCGTAAATGATGTTAGAACATACTACCATGTCGACGACACTAAGGAGACACTTAGAACATATCATATGATTGATTTGAAGAAGGAGAAATGGTTTACTGAAGTCAAATAACTCTTAACACCTAAAGAGAGCTCTGAAACAAAGGTTTTAAGGGGGAGCGCTCCCCTATATCAGCCCTACAAGTGTTGGCGCTCCCATAAAAGGCTTCAGGGAGCGTTATAACGCTGCCCTGCCCCCTCTGAAGGAGCACTACTCATCTTGAAATCACTGGCGCTCCCCTAAAGCTCACCAAGGGGCACTACAGCGCTCTGATGCCCCTTCTAAGGGAGCACTGCCTAATCTGAGGCAGTAGTTGGCCCGTTGAGGAGAATAAGGAGAGGATCTTTCAAGATTAGGAGGCAGTTGCATTTGAATTCTTGGTTTCATCAAGAGATCCCTGATCTAAGGAGAAGGTTCCCAACTTGTTCTAAAGATAACTCAAGAGGTTAAGCTCCTCTTAACCTATATAAGCAGGCTCTATGATGGTGGAAAGGGGGAAGAACTGCTAGCATGAAACTTATGATCTCATAAGAAACACACAGTCAGCCAAAGGAGAGTGATCAATGAAGCTGTTGTTATCCAGGTTGTGGATTTTTCAGGCAAGGGTTAGACGAAGAGGATTTGACGAAGCTGTCGCATTCACATCTATGATTGTAAGTATTGTTGTCGTTATTCTCATTAATATGACACACTTGGCCTATTTATTTCTAGTTCGTGTCTAATGTCACATGAACTTATCATTAATTGATAGATCTATTTTCAAGCTAATATCAATAGAGTAGGAAGTGGTTGTATCTTGTTTGTCTACAGAACTCAATGAGGAGCAAAGGATCGGAGCGCAACTCGGAGCGTACAGGGACAAACGTCAATTAAAAGGTACTTTTGTTCTCTTTCTTTATCATGTGTTAGTTTAGATAGATTTGAAAGGAAGTCAGTGTCCATGTTAAGAATTTTCTGTCTAGAGTTAAGGTCAATCTCTTAGAGGTCATCTACCTGTCCGCAGGGAGATTTTCCTACAACAGAAACTGGCAACTCTACTGGGGAGATAGCCTCAAATCGAAACTTCTTGTTTTGATTTCTCCTCATTGACCTAGTTTTACCCCTTGACTGTTTGAGACCTAGTTCACTCCTCTTTTGATTGGTTTCATGAGCTGATTGGCTCCTTACCCCATCACACTCAGCATAGTTATCGAGTTTAAATTGCAATTTTTGGAATTTTTTGACATTTCTTGGAGTTTTTGAACCTGGCGCCCCTGTCCCTGTGTTAACAGAGCACCAGCACTCCCCCATAGCCTTGCACAGAGCGCTATAACGCTCCTTGCCTTTGGAAACAGAGCGCCAACCCTCTTTGGCCCAAAAAACCTTCCAGAACTACTTTTTCTGGGTTTTGCCTTTGTGTCTCCTCTGCTGAGTAACCTTGTGAGTCAATGTTTCTTCCCTTTCAGCCTTGACATCTATCTTTTGCTTGAAGAATAAACATCTTGCTAGTTGGATTTTGCAGCCTTCTTCACTATTGGTATTGAGTTTCTCTATTGAGTGAAGTTTGAAACCCATGCATTTTTTTTCTCCCCTCATCAACTGAACAGAAACCTTGGTGAAGGTCATCAAAGGCCTACAGATCTCTTCATCTTGATTTTAGTCAAGAGTATTGTTCTTCAACTCTTTCTTTTGGGTGTGAAGTTTTGTTTTCTCTTTGATTGTTTCTTTTCTTTCGCTTTTCGTGTTGATTGCAACGAAAGGGCGTATTGTTTGTATGACTTTTGCTTGTGCTAGTTTGATTTTCATTCATACAAAAAGATAATTAGAAAAACAAGCATTGTGTTGAATTGATCATTATTCATACGCAAACAATAAAAAGCATCTTCATGATCGATTGTGCATGTTAGAAGGCATCTCAAAAGTTTTAGCATCACATCAGGATTTGATTGAGAAAAAGAATTATTTGAGGACACTCTGTATTTGTGCTTGTTAGTGAAAAGAACTTTCTCTCTCCCTTAGATAGATGTTCATCGAAAGGAAATGACTGCTTATCATATCTGATGCATTCTTTGGGTCTGATTCATAATTCCATTTGTTTCACTTCCATGCACCCCTTTGCGTAAATAACAGCCATAAACTCAACGTTAATTAAAAATTATTTAGAACTTTTTCTTTTCTAGGATCCTCCACCAACAGTAGACTAGGCTTAGTACTTTGGATTAGGCTGTGAGCATAACTCTCCAAAGTTTCCAAAACAAACAGTAGCATCATGAGTTAGGGAGAGTCAAATCCAATTATCGTATAAGTCTGCCTGGGATCCCCCTCTCACACAGGGGTTACGCACGAGGTCGCATTCGGGTAAGCTACAGGGACTAACCCTCCCTAGTTTAACTGATTGTGGTGGTCAGATCGTATTATGGGGATCACTTCGAGGTAAATCCATAATTACTGTGTGGAAGCCTTTTAGTTGATTTCAGGCTCGATACCCTCCCGTACGTTCGGATCGGACTGTCGACTGTTCCCGCCCAGGGGCTGACTGCGAATTGGTAACCTTAGTGGCCATAATCTTTAGGGTCTTACACAAGGTGATGGTGATGGGAAGTCTCACTATACCTGGGGTAGACATTGGTCAAACTCACTCAGACTCCTTGGAGGGTAAATCCACAATTACTGCGTGGAAGCTTGCACCAAGGCGTAAGTCCGTTAAGCAGGTCGCCATTGTAACTGTTCCACCCTATCCCCGCCCCTTTTGGACTTGATCACGCGATGTTGGATTTCATCACCAACTAGTATGGTCATCGAGAGAAGGTCCTGTTTGCTTGGTTGTGAATCTTAGATTCTATTAGCGTATGTTGTTTCTTTTACTCAGTGGACCTTAGGTCGAGTCAGTGTTAATGGCATCGAATCCTGGGGGTACCAATGGAGAAACCTCTTCTCCAGAAGAACCTTATACCTTTCCTTCATTTGGAAACTTTGGTCCTCCATATGTTGCCACACTGAGTCTTCCGAGACTCACTATTGGACTACTAGTTTGGTTGTTCCCCACTCTGGTGATCCTGAATCCTCCCAATGTTTCAGTTGCACCTAATACTTTGGATGTCAATACACCACCCACACATCAAACTCATGTCAATTTTTCGCCTTCTTCGCCCATCAAGTCTCCTTCCATTTCTCCTCCTTCGCCTAGTGAAATCTCTAAAGCAAGTAGCCAGGTTGATTAGAAGAAGAAGAAACAGAAAGAGAAGAAGAAGAAGAGCCCTGTTATCGCACGGTTTGTAGGAAAGGTTAAAATAGCTTGAGTCAAGGGCAGAAACCGGCGTAACAAGAGCTTCCCCACCCACTGTCACCTCGATGGGGGGCTCTTTCTATTTAGGAGGGATAGTCCAAGGGAGACGTCCCTAAAGTAATCTAGGTTTAAGAAGGGCTAAGGATAATGGATCAAGACAATAGGTTCCCTTCCACAGATTTACAGCCAAGTATGAGATAGTCAGGAGAAGTTCTTCCACTGGATGGCACCTGTTTGCGAGACAAGACAACAAATCTAGAATATATGCTTGCAGTGGGTTAGTACTTCAAAATACTAATGACTATCTTTATCATATATATGAGCAAATGATCAATGCTATTATTGACGAAGTCAATGATGACTTAATAAAGACAAAGAGCTAATATCACTTCTTCAAT
>ML807685.1:221757-251520 GCA_009831015.1 Picea engelmannii | reverse complement strand
ACAGAACGGCTGAAAAGAAGAAGATGGGTCCTCCAGGACCATGCTCAGGTCGCTCCTGCTCTCGGTACTCCATGTCTAGGACCATGTGGGCCTCGAGACATGATCTCCTAGTTATCCCTAGATATCGGGGATAACAAGCCCGAAAAGGACCAAGACCCCAACAACATCAGATGTTGGCTCTAAGAAACCAGTTACTATTAATAGTACTGGGAGTGTTGATGAGGTCAACAAGATTAAACAGAAGAACCCAAAACCCAAATTCCCTTGCATCCTTTGTAAGGGTGACCATTTTCTGAGGGATTTCCCCGGTCTTACCCAGGTCTTAGAAATGTGGTCCTCCACATCATCAACTTCTATCGATCATGTCGATGATACCCCATCAACTAGGGATGTTCAAGTTGGTAAGAAGAAGAAAACTGTCAGGTTCCCTTGCATGTTATGTAAAGGTAATCATTACTCTCACCTTTGTCCTCGCATGGACGAGGCTTCTTCTCTTTTGGAAAAACTTAAACTTCCAAAAGGTTATCGTAATATTTCCTTCGACCCATCATTGGTCGATGGAATGGTCAATCCGGTTCCATCCCCGGTCAGTCCGGTTGATCAAGTGGTCAATCTAGTTTCCTCCTCGATTGAACCACAAACCCAAGTGCTGATCCAGTTCCGTCATTGATCAACCCCACTCTTCATCAAAAGAGTGATACCAAAGTGGTCGATCTATTTTCATCCTCGGTCGATCCCACTCTCCCGTTAGAGAGTGACACCAAAGCGGTCGATCCATCTCCACCTATCGACCCCATTCTTCCCTTGGAGAATGAAACTCAAGTGGTCGATCCAGTTTCGCCACCGGTCGATCCCATTCCTCCATTGAGGAATGTTACAGTGACTGATCCAGTTCCTTCTTCGGTCAGTCCCACTCTTCCTCTGAAGAGTGCTAAAGTGGTCTATCCAAGTCCACCATTGGTTAATCCGATCTAATCATCGGTCGATCCTACTCTCCCTCTAGAGAGTAAACCCGATACTGCCCATGTTTTTCTTGTTAATACAGACTCTACCATGCCTGGGGGCATTCCTCCTTCTCCTGTGAAACCCCCTCCAAGTAATGAGGCCATCCTTTTTGATTGGGGTGCGCTAACTGGACCTCGTCTTCCCTCCCACATTCCTTTCCAGATTACAGTTCAGGTTTGTGGTCGGGACGTTCCTCAAACGCTGATAGATGAAGGTGTGTTCGTTAGTATTTTGTCTTCTGTTGCTTGGTATGCTTTGGGTTGTCCGCAGCTTGCACCGGTTACAGAGAATCTGTTAGCTTTTAACATAAGAACTAGTCAACCTTTAGGGATCCTTCCTCAGTTTCCTGTAACTTTGGGAGGGAAATCTATCTTTATCGATGTCATGGTAGTCCGAGACCCCTTGGATTTCTCTTTACTCCTTGGGAGGGATTATGTATATGCTATGAAAGCTATTGTATCCACCCTTTTCCGTGTGATATATTTCCCTCACGATGGAAGAATTGTGACTATTGATCAACTTTCATTCATCGGCCCCGACTGGGTTACCTCCCTAAGTGGTTCCTATATGAAGACAGTATCACCCCCACCACATGTCAATTATGTGGCATTGTCTCCCATGGCCTCAACATTCGACGATTTGGATCCGATAAAGGACATGGTGATCTCTTCGATAGGATTATTGGAGCTTGATCTCCTTACTCCTGTCGCGACCCTCGAAATGTGTTCCTTCCAGAGTGATTACCTTCCATCCAATGAAGATCTCTTGGAAGCCATGACCGAGTTCTGTCCCTTGACATGGTATCATTCCAGAGCATTATCCTCTTGGAAGCCATGATCAAGAAGAAACCACGAGCATAGTTTCTCTTCTTTGTGGCAAGCTTGTTAAAAAATGAAACAGAGGCCACTAGCTTTCATGCTGGGGGCAACCACGAGCATAGTTTCTCTTCTCTGTGGCAAGCTCGTTAAAAAATGAAACAGAGGCCACTAGCTTTCATGCTGGGGGAATAACAAGCATAGTTTCTTTTCTCTGTGGAAAGATCGTTAAAAAATGAAACAGAGGCTTTGAGCATAGTTTTCTTCTCTGTAGAAAGCTCGTTAAAAAATGAAACAACAATCTGGGGATCGAACCTGGAACCTTGAGCATAGTTCTTTTCCTGTGTCAAGCTCGTTTAAAAATGAAACAGTCACCTCTCTTGAACCTTGATTTCATCCACCTGTATCCTTTTTCTCCATCTAGCACAGAAATTGGTGACAACCTCAAAGTCGGTGAATGAATTGAAGCTTGGGGGGCATGTCTCCAGCCTTTGATGATCATTCTAGAGCTAAGCCACTAGCTTTCATGCTGGGGGCATATCGAGCTTAGTCTTTGTTCTTTCTCGTGCTCGTAAAAATATGAGAACGTAACCGGGTAAACTTTTATCTCTTTTTCGGACCCATATGGATACGAACACATGAAAAAGGAACCCCCCTGGAGTCTCCTTTAAACCCTTTTCAGACTCTCTAAATATGAAAAGATTGTCGAGTGACCTTGCTTCCTTTCACACTCATTAAAAGGTCAGAAAGGGCGTCTTTCGAGCGATAGTTTAACCCTTTTTCGGTCTCGTTGGACTACTGTACGAAAAAGGAACTAAGAGAGTTCTCTTTTAAGTGTTTTTCCAAACTCTATAATCCCGAAAAACCTTCGAGTTTTCTGTCTTTGGACTCGTTAAAGCACACATCGACAGACCCATATGGGAACGAACCCTTACTTCTTCCGATTCGTTAAACAAAGGAAGAGAAACTTATCGAAGGTGAGTTATATCGAGCATGTGTTATCCTCCTCGAGCTCATTAAATCAAAAAAAGGTACTCATCTATCTGGATGTGGGAAAAAATTGAAAGGAGCAAGCCAAGCAGTCTCTTGAGAACATCATCCAGCACTTCTTAGAGTCGCCCTTGAACACGACACTTTGTCATTTGCATATATCATAATCCGTTGAACCTCTGCACTGAGCCAATCTTTTGAGCCCCTTTCACTCCTTTGGGTCACCTGACACAAGTCACAGTACCCACTGCATAGTTTTGGTCCATGTCACATTTTGTTGTTGTGCCTCAGTGTTCAAGGGAAGTATCTGCCTCGAGAGTCAGCCATCCCAAATATCTTACCTCAAAACCAGTGTCAGTCCATGTCCTTTTGATCTACCAATTACATCTCTATGTCTGTTTCATGTCGTTGATGGGGGATACATCAAGGCCCTCCCTCGACGAGTCTATTCCTGTCGACTTCAACACATTATCCGGGAAATAGACTTAGAGACTAGTTAGTACTTTGGGACCTGCATGCCTCAATGGCAGGCCTCCTCACATTCGGCAGTAGGTTTACACCATTAACCTTTGATCGAATGATTCCACGAATGTTCAACCTCAGCTCATCTATTCACATTCGCTGGAATGTACTAGAGTAACTTGGGAATCATTGACATTAATGGTGATCTCCCTCGCACTTGTTAACGATTTACACCATTGACTGGTAATCAAGTGGTTTTTTCCATGTTCGACATCAAGACATTTATTCACCTGGTTGGAAACGTACCGTGTTGGGATTGGTAAGAAGACTCTGGGTCGAGTGACCACTTTGATATATGCTTTGCCCAGGCTGCGAAGGAGTTTCTATTGGACAAAGAACACATATGTTGTTACATAGATCCACTTTGTATTGGTCGTGGTTATGTCTTGTCATCTCGTAGATCCACTGTGTATCCTTCATGGCTACGATCAGTCCGAGTCATCAGAGTATAGATCCACATTGTATCTTCGGTGGCTATACCTTTTTATCAATACAATTATGGATCCGCAGTGTATTTTATGGCGGCCATATCCTGCTAAGTCTTGATCACCCAAGCATAGGTATGCCTGCCTTGGGTTTTGGAAATATGTCATGATATTTGTTGGATGTTTGTGTGTAGCTTCCGTCAGGTTCTCTGAGTCTATACCCTTGCTTGGACATCTACAAAGTATTTCAGTTATCAGTTGACACCTTCTAACTTCATACTTTGGGGGGCAATCTGTTACACGTCAAAATTACTCAGCTGGATAAGTGTCGCATGTTCCTCTCAACTGTCGTAAGTGTCTCATCTTCCCTACAACTTTCGCAAGTGTCGCAAGTTGGTCACAAGTGTCGCAAATGATGTTCGAACATACTGCCATGTCGACGACACTAAGGAGACACTTAGAACATCTCATATGCTTGATTTGAAGAAGGAGAACTGGTTTACTGAAGTCAAATAACTCTTAACACCTGAAGAGAGCTCTGAAACAAAGGTTTTGAGGGGGAGCGCTCCCCTATATCAGCCCTACAAGCGTTGGCGCTCCCATACAAGGCTTCAGGGAGTGTTATAACACTGCCCTTCCCCCTCTGAAGGAGCACTACTCATCTTGAAAGCATTGGCGCTCCCCTAAAGCTCACCAAGGGGCGCTACAACGCTATGATGCCCCTTCTAAGGGAGCGCTGCCTAATCTGAGGCAGTAGTTGGCCCGTTGAGGAGAATAAGGAGAGGATCTTTCGAGATTAGGAGGCAGTTGCATTTGAATTCTTGGTTTCATCAAGAGATCCCTGATCTAGGGAGAAAGTTCCCAACTTGTTCTAAAGATAACTCAAGAGGTTAAGCTCCTCTTAACCTATATAAGCAGGCTCTATGATGGTGGAAAGGGGGAAGAACTGCTAGCATGAAACTTATGATCTCATAAGAAACACACAGTCAGCCAAAGAAGAGTGATCAGTGAAGTTGTTGTTATCCAGGTTGTGGATTTTTCAGGCAAGGGTTAGACGAAGAGGATTTTATGAAGCTGTCGCATTCGCATCTACGATTGTAAGTACTGTTGTCGTTATTCTCATCAATATGACACGCTTGGCCTGTTTCTTTCTAGTTCGTGTCTAATGTCACATGAACATATCATTAATTGATAGATCTATTTTCAAGCTAATATCAACAGAGTAGGAAGTGGTTGTATCTTGTTTGTCTACAGAACGCAACAGGAGCAAAGGATCGAAGTGCAACTCGGAGCGTGTAGGGACAAACATCAATTAAAAGGTACTTTTGTTCTCTTTCCTTCTCATGTGTTAGTTTAGATAGATTTGAAAGGAAGTCAGTGTCCACGTTAAGCATTTTCTGTCTAGAGTTAAGGTCAAGATCTTAGAGGTCATCTACCTGTCCGCAGGGAGATTTTCCTACAACATGTGTTACCTAGAGGTTTAGTTCCGCTGGAAGACTTGTTCGATTTTAATGATGTAGCCAAAAAACCAAAAATTGAGGCTAGTGGTAAAGAGGTCGAGGAGTGAAACATAGGAACAGACGAAAAGCCCAAGATGATAAAACTTTCTAAATCTCTTCCCCCTGAGCAAAAATGAAAATACATTAAACTTTTTAAAGAATATGTGGATGTTTTTGCCTGGGGTTATGAGGACTTAAAATCCTATGACACAAGCATCACACAACATCAGATTACCATAAAATAAGAACACAAACCTTTCAAGAAGAAACTTAGGAGAATAAATCCCAAGTTGCTTCCCTTGATAGATAAAGAAATAAAAAAGATGTATGATGCAAAAATCATAGTCCCCTTGAGATTTTCCAAATGGGTTTCTAACCTAGTTCCTACCAGGAAGAAAACTGGCGAGATCAGACTTTGCATAGATTTCAGGAATCTAAACAAAGTCTCCCTCAAAGACAATTACCCACTGCCCAAAATGGACCACATTTTGCAAAAAGTAGTTGGGTCCAGCAAGATCTCCTTACTAGATGGTTTCTCGGGCTACAACCAAGTCCTTGTCCACCTAGAAGATCAAGAGAAGACAACATTTACCACACCCTAGGGAACCTTCATGTATGTGAAGATGCCCTTTGGCTTGATGAATGTTTGTGCCACTTTTCAAAGGGAAATGGATATTGATTTTGTGGACGAATTAGGAAGATTTATAGTCATATATCTAGATGATGTGACTGTATATTCCCAATCTGACGAAGAACACTTGCAACATCTCAGACGCATGTTTGAGAAGTGAAGAAAATTTGGGATTTCGTTGAACCCAAAGAAGTCTCTTTTTGGTCTAGAAGAAGGAAAGATGTTGGGACACATAATATCTAAAGATGGAATTAAAATAGATCCCAGCAGGATAGAATCCATCCAGAAGGTGGAACATCCTAGGAACATTAAAGAACTACAATTATTCATCATCAAAATAAATTTCCTTAGAAGGTTCATACCCAACTTGGCTGAACTTCTTAGGAACATCACTAATATGTTAAAAAAAGACACAAAAATCAAATGGAACACTAAATCTAAACAGTCATTTGAGAAGGTGAAACATGAAATCACCCAAGCCCCAATCCTTATCAGCCCAGTCTACACCAAAGACTTTTATCTTTTCTCTTTTACATCTGAACACTCCATAGCAGCAGTACTGTTGCAGAAAAACAACGAAGAGTATGAACAACCCATAACATTTTTCAGCAAAGTTTTGAGATACGTTGCATTGAACTACAACATAATGGAGAAACAAGCCTTTGCCCTGGTAAAGGCCATAAAGGAATTCAGAGTCTATATTCTCCAATCTCACACAATTTCATACGTTCCAAACATAGTGGTAAAGGATATCCTGACTCAGGATAATCTAGATGGTAGGAGAGAAAAATGGATTGTGGTTATTCTGGAATATGACATTGAAATAAAACCTACTAAACTGATCAAAGGGCAAGGTTTGGCCAAACTAATGGTTGAATCTAATTTTCATGCTCTAGATATTAATTTTTTGGCTGCAGTTGACAAATAGGAAGAGCAGGCGACTCCAAATGTAAAGGAAGTATTCTTAAACTCTCCTTGGTACACAGACCTCATTTTTGTACTTCATAACTTACAAGCTCCTCTTGGTTTGACTAAGGCCAAAGCCAAATTTACCAAACTGAAAGCATTGAAATTTTGTATTTTAGAATGTAATCTTTATTGGAAAGATCTTGGTGGTATTTTTCTTAATTTCCTGCTGAAAGATGAAGTTGACAAAGTTCTACAGGATTTCCATGCAGGAGACTGTGGTGGACATCTGAGTTGGAAGACCACAACCAACAAGATTTTAAGGGTTGGTTTCTACTGGCCTACATTGTTTGTTGATGTTCATCAAAAAGTTACTTCTTGTCATAAATGCCAGGTTTTTGAAGGTAAAGGGAAGCTGTTGCCCCTCCCCATGAAACCCATCTCAGTTGAAGCCCCTTTCCAACAATGGGGTTTGGAATTTATTGGGGAAATGCATCCATCCTCCTCAGGCCAACACAAGTGGATCCTCACGGCCACGAACTACTTCACCAAGTGGATCGAGGTTGTGCCATGCAAGCAAGCTACTGACTCTATTATCATAAAAAATTAGAAACTAATATCTTGTCTTGTTTTGGATGTCCCAGAAAAATTATAGCTGACAATGCAACGAACTTCAGATCCAAAAACTCATAGATTTTTGCAGCCAATACCACATTACTATGGGACACTCAACAACTTATTATCCTCAAGGAAATGGGCTAGCTGAGTCCTCAAACAAAATTCTAGTGAACATTCTCAGGAGAACACTGCAAGAAAATAAAAAATCATGGCATAATAAGCTGGTTTTCACGCTTTGGGCTGACAAAATAAGCACCAAAAGATCGATTGGCATGTCTCCATACCAATTGGTGTATGGTACTAAAGCAATATTTCCTCTTTCCTTAGGCATCCCTGTCATGAAGCTATTGCAGGAAGCACAGGTAGAGCCAAATGATGTCTAGAGGAGGATAAATCAAATGATCCACTTAACGCAATCTAGAGAGGAAGTCTACAACAAGACTCAGGTCATCCAGGAGAACATCAAAAATATTTTTGACAGAAGGACTAAAGAAGATGATTTTGAGTTAGGTAACCTGGTTCTGAAATGAGATTCTAGAAATGAGGACAAGTGTAAGCATGGAAAATTAGATAGCTTATGGAAAGGCCCTTACACCATTCAGGAATTCATAGGAAATAATGCACTTTTGCTAAAAAACATTGATGGGACAGACCTGCCAGGTGGACCAGTTAATGGCAGGATGTTGAAGCATTATTTGCCTCCCCAATAGAGATCTCATGAATCCATATTCATTGTACATACCGTTTCCCTTTTCATTCAGGTTTTGTATAGGTGATATTGATCGAGTGGTTGAAGCCTGTAGAGAAGGCCCTAAGCCACTAACCAATGCCACCAAGTTCCCAAAATAAAAATAAAAAACAGATTGCAACAATAAAGAAATGGAGGAAACCTTTACAGACATCAGAAAGAAAGTTCTTGGCACTTCACAAGGAAAGTACCATCCCCAGGTGGAGCCGCTGTTATAACCCTATAATTTATAGGATCATCTGGTGACTGGAAAATTTTCACTATTGATGTATGTTGTATTGCAAATAATATTTCATTCCTGCAAATTATTTTCAAAAAGAAAAAGAAAAGAAAAGAAAAAGAAAAGAAAAGAAAAGAAAGAAAAAGAAAAAGAATAAAAGAGGGAATAAAAGAAAATGGATAAAATCCCCATGCAATAAAAATGACTTGATCCATACAGTTTAATCATGGTTAAGTCTCTTTGAATTTATGTTGATAGGTCTAGTGAATAAGCTTGGATAAACTGTTTAATCTTAGACAGGCAGTTAAGTTAGCTAGCGAATAAATTTGATCAAAATGCCTAATCTTGGTCAAATAGCCCTAGGGTAGAGTAATTTCTTAGCCCAACAATATAATATGGGCTAAATGTGATAGGTGACTACGTTAGAATATAGATTAGTTGGTTTTATTTCAATAAAACATGCATGATGTTTGAGGAAAATTCATGATTTGGATGTTTGAAACGTTTTTCCTAACCCCATGGTGACAAAAAGCAAGGGAAGCAACAAAAAATCCACAAAAATATCTAAGCCTAAGTTTTGTTGCACATATGAAAATCAGGCCCGGAGAATAAAGAATGCGCTTAGATCGACGGTTGATCTAACGACGCGTAGATCAATGAATGATAGTGGATTCCAGATCCCCCTGACCGTTCTACCTTTAATGGTGGGGGGTGGTCAGGAATGGTGATTAACAAGTGTGCATATATCTACGGTCAAACTGACAGCGCGTAGACGAATGGTCTACAAGAGATTCTGGACCCCCTTGACTTTTTTTCCTTTAATGGTGGGGGGGGGGGGTCTGGAATGAGGCGGTTTTCCCCGATGGGCCCCATGCCAATGTGTTGTTGATCCATTGCATTGGACCCCCTCCGCTCCAAACCACTTATCGCCATACTGGCCATGCCATACCGCCACAACCTCATGACATCATCCTCCACTCCAAACCACTTATCGCCATACTGGCCATGCCATACCGCCACAACCTCATGACATCATCCTCCACTATCCTGCCACCTCGTGATGCCACATCCTACTATCTCATCTTACATGTCTCATCTCACTACTTTGCCAAAGTGTCCTTACCCCTTTGACCTGTCGCATGACTTATCCCATTTACCTATCCTCCAATCATTGCCTTCCGCGTCATCCTGGCACACCCGTCGCTTGTCCTTCACCTGCCACCTCATAGCTCAGTTGATCTGTTGGCCATTTATTACAGCATAACGTATACATTAGCCTGTTGACCTATCTGTCGTGCCCAACAGATACCTGTTCACTTAAAATTAGCCCCGTTTTCACCATTTACTCATTGGTCATACTCTTTGCACTCCAGAAACTCATTTCCCTCACTGCCTCAGTCAACAACCCAACCATAGACACTACCTACTAACACTTTGTTTCAATTTGCAGGTACCTATTGGATCAATGGTGCCTAAATCTAAAATATTAGAAGTTGAGGAAAACCCATTCCTCCCACCTCCTGTCGATCTCGACCGGATCCCATTAGCTGACAAGGATTATCTGATCTCAGAGACCAGGTGTGAATTCAATTTCTATGAATTGCAGTCATGGTTTAAGGACACATTCATAGATCAAATTGATGAGATTAGGCTCTAGGAGTCCAATATCCCTCTGTATATTTTTCCCCAAATCCACCATTTTCCTAAGTTTTCCCTCAAATGTCAGGCTCATTACCTCCCCTACCATAGAACCATAGTTTTATCGTCCGGAGAAACTCTTTTCTCTATCACGCTTGAGGCCATTGATCAAATGATGCAGATATCTAGAACCGAATCCCACTCTCCCCTCATCATTGAAGTTTTAACAGAAATGTACCAGAACCTGTCTTTTCCCCTGAGAGCACAATTTTTTGAGCTTTTTCTCCCACAGGATACTCAACTCCCCAAGAAAAATCCCCCTTACCATTCCTCCATGTTTTCAGAAAAGGGAAACCAGATTATTTCATTGCTATGTTTCCTTCTCGGCTATTTCTCAGATGAATGGGTGGACGAGCCCATATTGGGTTACCTGTCCATTTTCACCACCAAAGAAAGAGCCACCACCCAGTTCGACTACAACGGTTTTCTATCCAAGAACATACATGATCAACTTTTCAAATTTCCCACGGAGGGCATGTTCCGGTATTCTTCAATACTGGCATTCATGTTCATGTTATTTCAAGCAGAGAAGTTCGCATTCACCATGTAGAGAATGGACCATGAAGGAAAACCACATCCCTTCACCTCTTGGACTTCGCTACTCAAAAGAAACTCCACGAAGTTTAATTTCAAGCTATTTATTGAGATATTTTATCACCCAGTGGTAAGCATGCTCAGTGGTAGACCAGAGTCAAGGATAAATGAGGATATCCAAAGAGTTCTACACCTTTTAGATCTTGCCAAGACTGGAGACTGGTTCCTGTATCGAAATCACACAGAAATTAGAGTATATGGGTGTGAGTTAGCTCCATACAAATTGCCCAAATACTTGCCTTTTCAGATATTTTCCCTGGAGTATATTAGACAAATGATCAATTCAGATGATATACATTTTGTATCTCTGAAGAAGAAACAACAACTGAGAATGAAGGGGCAGATAGGATCCTTTATTTGCAACAGCCGAGCTGCCGGGGAAGAGGCAGAAAAACTATTGAAAGAGATGAAGTTCGACACAAGTTTCTTGTGGCACTATGATCCATGTGGGATCATCACAGAGATGAGAGTGAAGAATAAAAATGCCCCGTATGTTCATGATAGAGAAGTACACGAATCAAATGAAGTGGGAGGTGAACACTCTGGAAGAAGTAGAACATCAATCTCCTTTAGTCATTATCTCGCAAACAACCACACCATAGGTACCAAAGGAGAAAAGACCCAGAAAGGATACTTCCCCTTCAGCCATAGAAATATTAGCTGAGGATTTCCAGTTATACACCAAAAGGCCAAAATCTAGTCATACAAATGACACAGCCAGTGAAAAGGAAACCCAGTCCACTACAATCATAAAAGGAGATCATTCACCTCTTATCTCAAGCAACCGGCAGATATTGTCTACCTCTTCATCCAAGAAGCAGACTGACACCTCACTAATCAACCAGCCAAATAAAGGGGATGCAAAGCTGAGTATTTTTTAGAAATACGATATGATCAAGAAGAGGAATCAAATGTTGACTAGTAGCATGTATGCTCAGTTTTGGAAGAAAACGTCCACAACACAACACAAATTGTTATCAGCTTTTGATACATAGAAAGGAAGAATGCACTTGGCATTCTTGCAGGAAAAAGTACCCCATCCAAAAGAAATCACTGATTACAAGAGGTCTACAATGGAATTTAACACTAGATATGTACATCCAGGTGATCAGATGGATCTACACAGGCAGACTAGAGAAATGATTTTCTCAACATTAGCCAATGCTTCCACTGTTGCTGCTAAATTACAGGTTTCTCTAAACAATGTTCAGACTCAATTAAATTTGGAGAAGATATCATCTTTTACAAAGGACAACATAATTAAGTCTTTAGAAGAATTGGTGCTCAAGATTGGGTATGATCCCTCAAATGTGAAAGAAGCTGAGGAGATTCTTAAGAAAAAGAATGCTGACATAACATCTTTGAGGAAGCAACTAAAACTTCCACCTACAAAAGACTCACAGGCCAAAGAGATGGCTAAGACAGAAGGTGAAAAGGAGGAAATGCTAAAATTGATCATGGAACAAAATGCATAGATAAAGGAAATGGAAGTAGAGCTGGAGAGGTTGGTAAAGGAGAAAGAATAGGAAACACCAATGGAATTCATCCCACTGAGTGCAGTTCCCCTTGCAAGAGTTAGCACAACAACTGTGTCAACAACCACCACAACAAAACTTCCATCAGCCACCCCATTGACAACTCTAGAAAAATCTGTGGAGCTAGTAAAATCAATGGAGGAGATGACCCTCCAAGGAAAATAAATCAATAGATTGAAGAAAGAGGTTGAGAATCTCCAGGAGCTCAAGGCCTCCTACCAGACAAGCTTCAACATTGAAAGGGAAACATCAGAAAATCTCAAGTAGGAAATACAGCAGCTGCAAAAGAAAACAGTGGGTGTAAAACACTAGCAGAAGCCAAGGAGAACATTTGGATGGATATCTCCAAATCCATAAATGAAGTCTGGCCTATGGTGCAAATCATGTTCGAGAAAAATGAACTGGTGCTGAGGAGCAGACAAGATATCGACAAGATAAAAGGAGAGTTGGGGGAAATGCCCACTAAAGCAAGAAAAATCATTAGGTTTCTGAATTCGAAGACCAGGGAAGAATTGGAAGACCTGAAGATTGAAGACAAGATGGATACTATCCTTGAAGTCAAGAGGGTGCTGACCAAAAGAGGATTGATGTTGCAGCTGGAAGAGAAAGTCCAGAACATAGACATCGGAGTTCAGAGGTTCTTCAGCAAGACCGATTCCCTACAAAAGAAAGGTCTTCCTGGTTTAATGGTGTTAAATGACAAGTTGATTACCCTTCCTGACTACAAGCAGAAGATAGCTACAATGGCCAAGGACAGTTCTAATTTCTCAAGGATAAAGGGCAGCATAACAGGCAAGGCATTCTTGGAGACTTTGCATTCGGACCTCAGCATACAGCATGAAATAAACTATATTTTCATAGTCAAGTCGATCTTTGCCAAATATACTAAAATGGATGAAACCTACCGAAGACTGCTCAAAGTCACCATTCCTAGTCAGCTGAGATGGGAAGAGCTATGCAATTTGATCGAGTAAGAGATGAGGTGTCCAATTTGAGTCAGCAAGAGGAGCAGTCAAAGTCACGTGAATGACTCACCAACGACCTTCCCCATAATCAACATGAGAAATCTGACAGATCATCATCAGTTCCTACATTTTTGTATCTTGTTATATAGTTAGTTAGATTTAGAATATGCCACGTCCTGATCATTAATGACAGGTTCATTTGTAATTTTGATGATAAATATTTCGAACTTAGAAGTATTGAGGGTTGATCTTTACGCCCAAGCAAGCTGTAAGCACTATAATTTTTATCAGAGATATACCAGTAATAAAAGGGATGTTTCACAGGATTCTCGCGTGTTAGTTGTTGGTGAAGTTTTCTCATCTTTGTTGAATGTTTATCTCTCTCAGTATTCATTTTTTTTTACTAAATCTGATCATTTGGAAGTAGCGAAAGTTGCAGAATTTATCCTACTATATTCTGTTTCCAACTTTAAATGATCTAAATGTTATCTTCTGATGTTATAATTAAGAAATTCTTAAATGCTTCTTGGTTATAATTGATTATCTCATCTTCTTTGCTTTACATCATTTTTATGCTAAAGAATCTAGCAATTGCATTATCCTGCCCTGTGAGAATACCTTTTAAAACCTGTTAGGCAGTCTCAAATTTTATAAAACAGACCCCATAGCCCAATGGATGTGTAAGTGACATTTCAGCCATTTTATAAAAAACAAACAACTCAGTCCTATTCATGTTAACTAGCCTAATATCTGAAATTTGAAACAAAGATAAATCTTACAGAGAGATCCCTCTCTGAAAATGGCAGGGCTAGATCCCAGTTTCGAAGTGGTTGGATAAAGTTACCTTTGGTAAATTTATTTTGCCTTTCAACAACCTCTGGGAATTTATAGAGTGATAATAGACGCCATATGGGATGTCAGGCTTCACTAAAGGATACTTGGCATCCTTCTTCAATGTCACTAATTCAACTTCATCCTTCCTTGGAGAAATGTAGTCCCTCATAAACATTGGCTCCGATGATGATGCTTCCAGAGTCTCCTCAACCTCTAGTGTTGTTTATTCTTCTCTCATTCAATATTTCTTCAGTGCCAATGGTGTTGCCTTTGGTGGTGTCATCTCTATTAACTATCTAATCCCTTAGTATTTCTCATTCAATAATTGTTTTAAAGCTGCATTAACTCCAAATCCTTCTCTAGAATTTTTCTTTGATTTTCCAGGCTATCATGATCTTCGTCGACTTTTTCCATTTATGACGACGCATCTCTTTGTTGTGTTGTCATTACATATTTTAGCCTTCATTTCCTCTCTTTAATGTCATTTAACATTCTTTATCAGTCTGAATCTGTGCAGTTTTTTAGGCTTACCCAATCATTTACTGCACAGGTTGTGCTTCTACGCATAATTCACTTCTTCTGCACAATTTCTTCTATTTGCACGACACTTCGTCCTTATATGCACTTACTCTTGTTGAAACTTACTTACTTTTTGTTGTTTTTCCTTTGTTTTTTCTTTTTCTTTTTCCACTTTTTCTTTTTATTTTTCCTCCTATAATAAACTACTATAGTACATAGGTTCCTATGCAATTCAGACTAGTATGCATACTGTCGGTCGTCCCTATAGAGTTTTAGCCGACTCCCATTCACCATTCCTCCCATGACATCTCCATTCAACATTTCCAACTTTGCAGCACATGCCTTTCTCACATACTTAATGATGTATGGACCTAACCAATTCATTCACAACTTTCTTGGATGCTTCATAAACTTCTTGTCATATAAAAATACTAAGTCTGGAATCTTTTATGCTTAATGTGCCTATCACGCCATGATTTTTCTCTTTCCTTCTGGACTTGCTGATGGAATCCTGTGAAAAATTGGTCCTCCTCAAGTTGTAACAACTGTGACACTCTTTCCTCTATTGCACCAGAATCCACAAGATCAGTAATCATTATAATGCGCAGACTCAACATAATAAATTCCATCGGCATTACTGCTTCTTTCCCATAGACCAACCTAAAATGTGTCTATCCTGTCAATTGTTTGCTTGTAGTCCTATATGCCCATAACACTGTAGGGATCCTTAAATCCCAATCATCCCTTTCTACATTGTAGATCTTGGTCAGAGCATTCTCTAGAATTTTATTGAAGGCTTATATGGTCCCATTTTTCTTAAGGGTGATACAGCGTGCTCCTCTGATGGTGAATTTGAAACTTCTCAGTTAATGCTGCAATCATCTTATTTTGGAAGTGTGTCCCTTGATCACTCAGTAAAATGCGAGGGCACCCAAATATTTTCACTACATTATCAAACAAAAATCACACAATAGTCTCTGTGTTGTATTCTGTGACCAGTGTTTCTTTGGCCCATATAGTCAAATACTTTGTCGCAATGATTATATATGTAGCTCCTGATATCTTTGCTAATGGATTGATTTCTCCTACAAAATCTATCACCCATTGTCAAAATCCTGTAGTGTAACCTGTGGATGAAAAGGCATATCATCCCTTTTGTATGGCTTTCCAACCCTTTGACAAACATCACATGCCTAGCAATATTCCTTAGCATCCTTATGAAGTGTGGAACACTAGATCCCTGTGCACAAATCTTATGCATAGTCACTTTATGTGCATAGTTTCCTTCTACAATACCTTCATTCACTTATGATAGTATCATTGGCCTTTCATTCTCTAACACACATTGTCTTAATATATCATTTGCACCTAACTTGTATAAGTTCCCTGCAATTAACTGATAGTCCACTACCTTAAACACTAATTGTTTCTTTTGTGCAACTCTCATGTCTATTGGAGACATTCTTGTACTTAAGAATTTCACAATGTTTTCGAAGTAGTCGTCCACGATTGATACTGCAAATAAATGCAGATCCAATAAACTATAATCTAGGTTCTTTGCATCCTCTCCTGATAGAACGCGTGATAAGTGATCTAGTCCTGCATTCAATTTACCTGGATTAACGATGACTTGAAATTTGTACGCTTGGAGAAATAGAAACCATATGCAAATTATCTCCCCCAACACTGGCTTCTTCACTAAGTATCTTAGTGTGGAATGGTCTGTATATATCTTGAAATGAGAACCCAACAAATAGTTCCTAAAATTCTGCAATGCATACACCATCGTCGATCCCTCTAATTCCGTCATAGTGTAGTTCTTTTTTGCTATTGATAGCTTCCTACTTGCAAATGAAATTGGATGTTCTAACTCTCCTTCTTCTAGATGAGATAATACATCTCCCAAAGCTATGGACAATGCATCCACATAAACATGAAACTATTTCTTCCAATCTAGGAATATCAAAATTGGCATAGTCACTAACTTCTTCTTTAATGTGTCCAAACCTTTCTAGCAGTCCTCATTCCATTGGAATTTAGCTTCTTTCTTCAACAACTTATCCATTGGTGTTGTAATATGTGCATATCCCTTAATGAAATTCCTGTAGTATCCTATATGCCCCAGGGTTTCTCTTAACTGTCTTATTGATGTAGGTGGTTGTAAGTCCAAAATCACTGCAATATTGGTAGGATCCACTAGTAATCCTTGCTTACATACCACATGACCCAACAACATTTCAAAAGGTGCACATAATTTGTTTTCGTCAATTTCAATGAAATATGATATTGTCTACACCTATCCAACATTAATATTAGTACTTCTATGTGATTTTTCAAGAGACTGAACACAATCCAATCATCTAAATAAACTTCAAGGAACTTATGAATAAATTCTTTAAAGACTACGACCACTACTCTTCAGAAAATTGCAGGTGCATTCTTCATCCCAAAAGGCATCACTATGTATTGGTAGCTTCCCCATTTTGTCGCAAAGGTAGTCGTATGTATGTCTTCCTAGACAATCTTTATCTGGTGATATCTTGAGAATCCATTCATGAAGGAATATGACTCCTTCCCCCCTACATTCTATAACACTTCATCTATAAAAGGTGTCAGAAATGGATAATGAAGACATGCATCATTTGTCTTTATTAGGTCTACACAAATTATGATTCCCCCAATTTTCCTATCTTGTACTACCATTGGACTTATCCATTATGATTCCACCACTGGTTCAATAATTCCTGCTTCTAACATTCTATCTATCTTTTCCTTTACCTTCTCTTTATACTTCATATTTAGTCTATAGGGTCTCTGTCTTACTAGCTTAGCATTTGGTTTCAAAGGGATCTTCATTTCTCCTAGCTCACTAGCTATCCCTTTCATTTATGCAAACATGGTTGGGAACAGATCCTGATACTCATGCAGTAAGTCTGCAATTTTTTCCACAGTTTCATCATTCTAGTAATATCCTATTTGCACAAACTTTGGATTCTCTTTTGTTCCAATATTTACCTTACGCGTCCTTAGTGGTTGTGCATATGAAAAAAATTCAAGCTCTAGACCTTCCACTGTACGGTTCTTCTCAGTTGTAGGTATTTGCATATTTATTGGATCCTCCTCATCCTGATCTTCTTGAGCCACATTTTAAAATTCCAGTAATTCATGGACTGTCATGGAAGTTCTATGTGCACTACACATGGGTATTACATACATCGTCCCTTCTTCTGAAAAAACCATGTTTCTAATGGCCTGCAAAGCTGCATCTACCAACGGGGATCCATCTTCAAAAGTAAATGTTACCTTTAACCTTTGAATTAGTTTGTCCCAATTCAGCATTTCTCTGTGCATTTCTAGTTCCAGGTACCATTTCTTAGGGATCATTTCCAATGTATGTATGTGTCCACTCCTTCTTCGTTATCGAACTCCATATGTTTCTGCACTACGTAATATGATCTATCGGGTCACTTACTCCTTCATATTTCTACATAATATACTCAACCTCGGTACCAAATTTAACTTGCATCAATATTCTACACTCCCGCCAGTCTTCTATTCCTTATTTATGTGCAACCCACCATAAGGCTAGTGTGGCTTTCAAGACAACATCTAATGCCAACAATATTTGTTGTTTGGGTATCTGTAATTCAAACACATGTTGAAAATATTCTATGTCATTCAATCCATCATACTTGGGTGCATCACATAATTTCATTATGATTCAATGCAATGATCGAGTTATGCGGGAACACCATCTGGTTGATACTTCATGCATCCTTTGTTGCCAATGTTCCAGTCCTTCCTTTGAATCTTACGCACATGATATAATGCTTCTCCAACTTAGGGCACCATATGTAGTTGGATTAACATAGTCATCCATTCACACAATCATATTATATAGGTTATCAATTTCATTCCCTATAGCTAGTTCAATATACCTCTTTCCTTCTGTCGGATCCAACGGTGAAGTAATCTTCAAGTACCATACTTCAAAGATCATTTCCCTTTTTTCATATTAATAATAGTCTTATTTTCAAAGACCCATTCAAACCCCATTAGTGCTAGATATGGTTGACTATTATCCACAATCTCAATGACTTTGAAATCTGCTACATTGCGCACTTCGTCTATATTCACAGGTACCCTTAAAAGCTAACCAATTGGTACTATTTTGTGTTGGTTCACCAATCTTAACTGGACAGGCGACCAAATCAACTTTGGCTTCCCCATCATTTCCCATGTTTTCTTCAAAAAAACATTTACATTAGAACCCAAGTCTAAAATGACCTTGTCCATGTCATAATACCCAATCTGCGCACTTAATATGAACTCGCTACTCATTTTATTTTTGCGCAGTACCTGATTCACTACCCTCTGTATGATATGGAATTATCTTTCTTGAGTGAAATGATCAATCATTCCACACAATGAATTAAATGAAGTTTCATCTTTCATCAATGATAAACAAATTCTCATAAATTCTTTCAAAGGACTTTCCTTTTCAAAGGGCCTTTCTGGGGTAGTACGATCAAAGATCAAAGGCATGTCAATCATAGGGGTTGCATATGATGTTGATGTTATCCAATATGATCCTAGTATCTCATTCCTTTTCTGTTGATATGTCTCTTTTTCTTGCTATGGGTCAAATGTTGGAAAAGGTCCTGTTGATTTCCTCACCCATTGGTCACTCTGCCTCCCTCCGTTTGTCATGTCACCTCCTGTCTTAGCTCCTTCATGCATGATAATTTCTATTTTGGGTCCTTCATAATGTATCTCTGCTGATATATTCTATATGTTTTGATCTGGGTTCTGTTTCTGATTCCCTCTTACCTGCCACTTCACACATAATTGAGGACAGTTTTTTGTTGCATGCTCCAATGCTTTACAATATGTGCAGGTTGTACAAGTATTTTGGATGTCAAGAGATAAGTGTCCCTATTTATTACAATTGTAGTATATTATTAGGACTCTATCCCCTGTGCCAAAAATTCCTCTGCCTTGACCTCTGCCAAATCCTCCTAAGCTTCTTGGATTAAATCCTCTTTGATTATTATACTATGGAACACATCCATCTATTGCAACATTTTCCTCCTGAATTCTATACATATCTGAAGTGCACTCCCTCATCAAATCGAATGCGCAACAATCCTTCTCTTCATTCCCTACTGACTTGAAAAAGTTACAAAATAAATTTCAAGGTGTACTCTGGTATTTCTCAGTAATGGACAATTAGGCAGATGATGTCCCCAAGTATTGCATATTTTGCAGTACCCCCCCTCTTGGTAATGGGTTCGGTGCTCTAGTTTCCAAATACTGTGCAAAGGTTGGGCATTCGTCCTTATGGTGGCCTTCATTCCTACACTTGTTACACCAGAATTGTTCCCACTTCTCCTTTCCTTTCCTTTCATTAGATCTTCCAATTGATTTTTCAAGGAAACTAATTGTGTATATAATTGAACCATCCCCCCACCATCTCTTACAAGAGACACTTCCATATTCATTGCAATCTCCAAAGATTTAGGCTGCGACACAACCTTCTATTGTATCAACAAGAAACAAATGTATGGAAATTAAACCATTCTCTTTGTTGTTGATCAGGAATTTGAAATTTCAACCTACCCATCAAATCCTTAAATCTTCATAGTACCACACTTACTCAGTCTGCACTTATTTGATTTCCTTCAATTCTGTGATGTACTGCGACTTACACTTCGACTTCCTGAACTCTTCCAATAATGTTTGTCAAATTTATGCCAGTTTCCTTGCTAGACCTATTGGTGTGGTACTCTACAGTTTCATGTACCATAATAATGTGTGGACTCTAAACATTGTTTCCAAATGCACAATCTTTGTGGCCTCATCCTAGACATTCTTCACAACCCAAATTGTCTCACATACAAATAGGTGTTTTTCTGAGTTCTTCGACCTAGCTCCTTGGAACTCATGCTTTCTCAATGTATTGTCTAACCTTGCCATGGTTTTTTGTGTTGTACCTCCCCTTGGTGATGTTGGCTAACTCTGACTTGACATACGGCTTCTACTTCTCTGGCTAATGTTGTTCTATCTTCCTCTGCTAACTATAAGTGCTTTCGACAAATCCTCACACGTTATCTCAAATCTAGGTGACACACACGAGGTCGTGGAATCAACATAGGATCCAACCTAAGTAGGAATTAACGACTCTTCTATTATAGGACTGAACTAAGAATTCTATTTCTCTCCTTCTATGTGTGGTATTCTATGATCTGGACTATTGCGTAGGGTACTCTCCTCTCATACGCATTGCGTGTCTCTCCTTCCTCAGCCCTAGTCTCCAACCTCGTGTACCTTCTTCCACTGCGCAATAACCAAAACTCATCTTATTCTTCTGGTATACCTTCCTTATGTCTCTGCATCTTTAGTCGCTCCTTTCCTTAGTCATTTCTTTCTTCATTCCTTCCTACCTTAAGACTATCCCCTAGTCATCCCCTAGTTCCCATATGTGCGTGAATCCTCTTAGTAATTAGATTCCATCGTCATCACACATCTTTTGCACAACAACATATTTATCCATGTGCCCAATGCTTTCATAAGCCTTCCACGCAGACCCTTAAAGAAATCCCTCTCTGCGACACTATATGACTAGGTACAATCTACTACAAATTCTGTAATATAACCCCCAATATGCTATTCGACCAGAAATAGACTACATGAGAAGTAGTATTTCTTATAAAATTCAATTGTCTTACCAAATCAAGGGTCTAATCCATCAATGTTGTAGTACGGTATATTATGGTATTCTCCACTAATCTTTCTAACCATTCAATCAAAATAATTGAAAATTCACCAAAGAAAATCTCATGTAGCTCTGTGAACACATACCTTTGCAACCATTGTTCTTTTCTCATATGAGGTTTTATATTCTCTCCTTGGGAAAATTCTCTCTCCTTCCTTTCCATCCATTCAATGATCTCTTTCCTAGTCAGCCTCCAAAATATTCCCTCAATTACAGATTCCAGGTCCCGACAACGAAACCATTTGTTGGCATGCGGTTATAAGACACTAGGTTCAGTTTATTCAACCAACAAAACCCTTCAGATATCGGCCTTTTCAGCATCACCTGCATGCAAGTGAAGTCTCTCCCGAGGTATCTATTGGGGTTGTAGAAACCAAGTTTTTGTAGGGATGAGGGGATGTGAGGCTATCATCATATCCATTACTATTTATCCAATCTGTGCACAATATCTTTATTCATATCCTTTGATTAGTTAACAAAATCTATTGTGCAAAACTATTATAACATATATTGAAACATAATTGACCCACTGTATCATTCATTATTACTACGCATCAATCATATAGTAAATAGATCTATATTAATCATGCATAAACATAACATCCATGAACAACCACATCAACACAACATATAGAGACACATATTTTTACGTGGTTCACCCAATCCTTGGGCTACATCCACAATGACTGACTTCTATATTAATATTCATGAAATCACCATCTCAAGCCTGCGCATTGTTCTTATAATAGATATAACATATCATACTATCTAGACCTCCCTAGCCGCTCTACAGTGCAAGCCTCTCTCTCTCTCTCTCTACAAAACCTCTCCAAAACCTGCAATAAGGATTCTCACTCTTACGCAACCTAATCTCTTACTCTTAGAAGCCTATTATTACCCAATCCATTACATATTTATACATAGAGTTAGGGATAAAAAACCTAATAGTTTATCCCAAAACTCTAATATGTCCTAGTTGTTTTCCTTCTTTTTCCCCAACATGCTTCTTTTCCTTCCTTTTTCGCCTGCATGCTGCTTTTCCTACTTTTCACCTACATGATGTTTTTCCTTCTTTTTGCTTGCACGTTACTTTTGCATGCCTAACTTTTTTTCTTCCTTCTTTTGTGTGCACTCTGACTTCTGATTTGAACCCACAAACTACTCCCTTTTCTTCTTTTGCGTGCAATCTTCAAAATTTAGTTATTCAAAATGACTGTCCAACAATCTTTGTAATATTTGTTGCCTTGTGTGTTGTCTTCACAGGAATAAAATGTTTTTCCTTAGTTAATTTATCCACCACCACCATGATGAAATCATGTTGCTTCATTGTTATGTTAAGATTTGTAATAAAATAAACTGTAACTACTTCCCACTTCTATTCTAGAATGAGAAATGGTTGCAATAACCCAACTGAATGTCTATGTTTTGTCTTCACCTTCTGGCACTCTATACATCTGACTATGTAATTAGACACTTATTTCTTCATTCATGGAAAAAATTATTAGTTTCTTACAAATACAATTGTCTTATGATATACGGGGTGCCCAACATATGGCACATTGTGCATTTCTCTTAGCACTACATTTCTCAGCTCACTAGAATTCAACACGTATACTTTGCCTTTATACATGAGAATTCCATCTTCTTTTAGCTCATAATAATTAATTTTTTGTTGTAATGTTTCTTTTATTTTCAAATATTGTTTATCTGAATTTAATGATGCAATAATTTTATCTTTCAAATCAGTCTTGTACATGCTAATGGCTGCAATACGCATTTCATGAGCTCTTTTGCTTAGTGCATCAACCACTTGATTTTCCTTACCTTTTATATGCTTACTTTCGAAGTCATATTCACTCAAAAATTCCAACCATCTAGTTTGTATAGAATTTAGTGTTGGTTGGCCAAACAAATGTTTCAAACCACAATGGTCTATTCTTATCTCAAATTTCCTCCCCATGAGGCACTGTCTCCACATTTTTAGTTCTTGTACAACTGTTGGTAACTCTAGATCATGGGTAGCATAATTCCTCTTGTGCTCTTTTAATTTTCTAGACTCATAAAATACCACATGATCCCTTTGTGTGAGGCCTCCGCCAAGCCCTTCCTTGCATGCATCAGTGCATACCACAAAATTTTCATCAAGATATGCAATATTCAATATTGACACACTTGTCAAGATATCTTTTAGTTTCTGAAATCTCTCTTCACACTTGGAAGTCCATTCAAATTTCACCCCCTTCTTTTGCAAAGAAGTGATTGGGATTGCAATATTTGAAAATCCTTTTATGAATCTTTAGTAATACCCATCAAGACCCATAAATGATCTAACCTCTATCATGTTTCTTGATGTTGGCCATTCTTTGATGGCCTCTATCTTCTCAGGATCAACTTCTATCCGATCTGCTAAAATAATATGCCCCCAATAATGAATCTTCTCTTGATAAAAGATGCACTTACTTAGCTTGGCATATAATTTATGCTCTCTCAAATAATTTAGCACCATTATCAAGTGATGCTCATTCTCCTCTTCTAAATTAGAGTAGATGAGTATATCATATAGGAACAAAATTAAAAACTTGTCCAGGTATTCCCTAAACACTCCATTCATCATGCACATAAAACAAGTTGGGGCATTTGATCATCCAAATGGTACTACCATGAATTTACAATGCCCATATCTTGTCTTGAATGTTGTCTTGTTGATGTCTTATTCCTTTATCGTCACTTGATGATAACCTGATCTCAATTCAACCTTGGAAAATATTCTTGCACCTTTCAGTGGATCAAATAAAGCATCAATCCTTGGAAAAGGATATTTGTTCTTTATGTGGACTTTATTTAGTTGTCTCAAATCAATACACAACTTTAAGGTTCCATCTTTATTATTCACAAAAAGAACTAGGGCTCTCCAAGGTGACACACTTGGGCATATATATCCCTTCCTTAATAATTCTTCAATCTACATCTGCAACTCTTTCAATTCTGTTGTGCCCATTCTATATGGTGCCTTGGACACTAGGGAAAATTCTGGCACCAATTCAATAGAGAAATAAATTTCTCTTTGGTGGAAGTCCTAGGATTTCTCCAAAAACATATTCAAAATCCCTTAAGACCAAATGGTCTTCAATGCTTTCTACTTTATCTTTGACTTCCTCTTTCATATGGGCTGCAAAAATCTGACATCCCTTCTTGAAACTCTTTTTCAACTGCATAGATGAAATTTATCTAACAACTACAACTCTTGGAATGCCTTGAACCTTTCCTTTCTTCCTTTCTTCATTAAGACATGTGATTGTATTATTGTAACAGTCTAGGACAACATGTTTTTTTCCAACCAATCCATGCCAATTAGACAATCATATGAACCCAATGGTATGATGTTTACATCTACCTTTGTACTGAGTCCATTAATGTCTATTGGAAAATCTTTAACTAGCTCATTGATTTTCCTCTTAGCCCTTGTGGCTAATTAAAATAACTAGGATTTGTTATGCTTACTCCTTTGCAAGTGAAACCTTTCAACAATGTTAGAGTTTATGTAACTATGGTTAGCTCCAGAATCAATTAAAATTGCTATGGGTTGGTTATCAATCTTACCTTCCACTTCAATCATGGGGAATCGATATTATGACTACTTGATGTCCAAGGATGTATAAATCTTTGGCATGTTTACTCCCATGTCTTCAACTATTTCATCCTCTTGAATGTTGTGAACAATCCTCATTATTTCTCCTTTGTGAGGGAAATCTTTATATAAGTGATTTTTCTCACATCCCCAACATTGTACAAGCTATTTCCTTGGTCTGTTCCCAAATGAGTCTGGAATCTTGTGCTCATTTTGGTGTGATTGACCTTTTTGATTTGCCTGGGAGTTGTTCTTGAAAAAGGGTGGCTTAAAACCTTTCTACCTTTGATCCATTTTACCCTTCATCTTGTCATTCCAATATTTTTGGAAAACTGGCCTTCCCTTGCTCTGCTCCTAAAGATGTTTTTCTCTCCTTATGACTTCCTCTAAAGTCTTCAGGTTATCATATTGTATCTTTATCACTTCAGAAGAAGGGTAACCCACTCAGAAACCTTTGTATTTTGACCTTCTCATCCTTTGTTAAGTCAAAATACTTCAACAATTCAAAGAAATTCTTCTCATATTCATCCATTGTCATGTTTCCCAACTTGAGTTCAAATAAATATTTTAACTTCCTTTCATAATAATGCTCAGAAAAATATTTCTCTTGGAAATATCCTTTGAACTACCTCCATGAGAGCCTCTTCTCATTAAGGTTCTTGGCTTGCTTAAGTTGATCCCACCAAATGGCTTCCTTTCCTTGCAAGTGTTAGGTTGCAATTCTAGCTTCTACCCTCCAGGTTTAATCATGCACCTTGAAATATTTATTCATTTCCAACAGCCATGCCTCAGTCTCTTCTCCCTTTCTATGCTTTCCATTGAAATTTGGTGTCTTAATTTTATTGAGTCCACCTTGCAAGATGTATGCCTCATGCATTCTTTTTTCCTCTTGACAGGAGGCACACTTGGGCTACTCCGTGGACTTGAACTTGCATGAGTTCTTCTGGTTAATTTCCTTGGACAATGATGGTGCTTACTCATGCTTCTTGATTGGTTGTCATTCCCATGATCATCCCTTTTTCTTTGGGATCTAGATGATGCCACTTGTTTAGAATTGGATGCTTGATTGGTGCTAGAGTCATTGTTTACTTTATTATGCAACATATTCAGGATATGAATTATCTCTTCCTAATCCTTCATAATACTTTCATTACATACCCAATATCCATGCACTTCTCTATGCAGGCTCCTCATAGTTACAGGCTCTTGCCTGCCTCTCCTTCCATTTGAACAGGTCTTAGCATTTCCCATGTTGAAATGCTGACCTATTACCTCTTATTAATGACTTTAAGATCCATGGGAATCTTCAATAACTCCAATCCTCATGTAAAAGCCAATGTTATTTTCATGTACCTCTAATTTTGCAAGAAATGTGCATGTAATAATTATTGTTAGAACATGCATAACATAAAACATTTCATCAATTATAATATAGGTTATTCTTCATATTAATTTATGAAGAACAAAAGGCACCAATTCAAAATTTGTTTCCTTATAAACATTCCTCTCTAAAATATCTCTCCAATGGGTACAATCATGCCCCAATCTGAGTTCCGCGCAAAATGTTACAACATTTACAAATTGTAATTTCCACTCACTTACTACTGTATAATTTACTTTATTAATTTCTGATAAAATTTTAGCACCCAATTCAAAATTCTAGGCTGATATATGTCTTCTCCTCCTCAATACCTTTCCAACGACTATTCATTTTCTCAAATACAATCTTCTAGCTGAAATTTATGGTCCGGATAAGTTTAGACTATTTTTCCCAATTGATCCATGTATGATACATGTGTCTTCTTTCTCTTCCTGCACATTTCTACATACCCATATTGTAAATTTGGCTCCATGGTTGTCTCCTATGTTCATAATATTTCCATAGACTACTCATGTGCCTCAAACTAACTTTTGAGCAAGGGTTTATGCCCTCTGGAAGTAAATTGGTGTTGAAATTTTCCCTTAACTTTTTTAGTTGTAACTTTCTCATACGAGCTTTGTTTTGTGCCCATAGTATCTCGTTGGAAATCTCTCTTCGACTTGTTTTATTTAAGTTGTAGAGACAATGTGTACAAAAGGTATACTATGTGCTCATGGTTTTTGATTGCCTAAAATTGGCGTTTATGGCCTCAAAATCACCCCACAAGTTTATGATCTTCAAAAAATATAAATTTTCATAGAAAATTGACTATTTTACTATTATAACAATATTTAAATCTAAGTTGTCGATCTCAAATCAGGTGAAATATGAATCGTTGATATGATAATCCTTTACAAACCCCACGGATCAATTTCCACCATCGATCGACAACTTACAACAATATGGATTGTTGATTTCCAACACTACATCATCAATTGATGATCGGCGATTCTCTTTGGAAAACCAAACTTGTTCACAAATCTCCTTGAACCCTGATCATCGGCCATTGGTCATTTCTCTTGGAAACCACTCGTTTACAAAAATTTTGAACCCTGACCGTCGATGATCGACCATCTCTTGGCTGACATGGAAACCATGCTGATGTGGCATGACACGTAGATGATGATGTGGCATGACATGTGGAAACTGATATGGAAATATGGTTGACATGGCATGACACATGGATTCTAATGTGTAATGACATGTCACCCTCTTCTTTCGTTTATTAGAAATTGATAAATTATTTTGGAGAATTGAACACCTCACTAATTTTTTTTGAATCCTAGTCATTGATCATCGACAATCGACGATTTTCTTTGGACACATGAAAACTTCCACCAAATTTTGTTGATCCTTGATCATCGGCCATCGACCATCGAAAATTTCCTTTGGCCGAACCAAACTATTTTCCCAACTCGCCAATCCGACCATCGACCATCGACGAATTATCTTGGTTGATTGAAACACTTTTTTGATTTCACTGACCCCTGATCATCAACGATTGGTGAATTCTTTTGGAAAAATCCAATACTTACAAATTTTTTACCAAGTCCCTGATGAATCTAGGTTGTCTATCTACCGTTCAAAATGATCTTGACCATTGATATGCTCCAACCTCCCAATGACTGAAAACGAATCTAGACCATTGATATGCCTCATTTTCCAAACTTTCGAAAATGAATCTTGAATGTTGATCTACTCGACCTTGCCAAACTCTGAAAACCTTATAAGTTTTTCAATTTATTAAAATGAATTTGGGTTGTTGATCTTGAGATAAAACATGATCTTGACTATCAATTCATCAAACTTTCCCAGCTCCTTTGACTGCCATTAAAAAATGAATCTCAACCTTCCAATTCGAATTTATCTCTACAACTCTGCAGATTGATGCCATTAAACTTCTCTTCGATGGCTACAAGGAAAATATGACCTGAATTTTCTCACAAATTTGGGGATTTCATTATGATTTTTTTCACCGTTTTCCCCCCAAATTCCCACAGACCAAAATATGTAACAATGAATTTTCCCAATTTTCACTCGTTCTGGCCCATACAAGCCCAATGTTTGAACCAGAAGATATGATACTATAATGTAACATTCCCCAACCCAGTTGAGGTCCATTATGTGCGGAAATCTCATAAATAAATAAAATTTACTGCTAACTAATTTCCTATAGCTTACCAGGTATGAATTACAACTAGTTTTAGCTACTGTATGATACCGTTAATTTGATGCATCTACATCATTCTAAGATAAGCATGAAATGCAACTAATAAACTAAAAAACAACAACATATGAATCCTTTTTAAAACAGAGTGGATGCACATCAATTTATCTCATAAATATAACACATATAACATATAAAACACTTATCTTTTAAATCAATTTTGCAACCAGCTGCTTGGGATGAACACTCCAACCAACCATATACTTGATGCTCCAATTCTAAACAACAATTCATGCCCAAGTTGAGGCTAGCAATCCAAAAAAGAGGGTGGTCTCTCACTGTCCACTCACAGCTCAGAATCCCACAACCCACTAGTATTCTCCTACATATATCTTGATTTTCCACCAAATATCTTCATCTCAACCTTCCCAACCCAAGGAATGTATACCTTCATTGATCTTAGTCCCTCGAGCATCCCATTCATTATCAGGGTATCTCTGGTATAGGTAACCATTAATCTCTATGTTGGGAACTCAATGGAACTTGTTGCCAAGAAAATTACCAACAAACAACAACAAACACTTGTTGTTACAATGCAACTCACACAAGAGTTCACTCTTCAGGCCTGAAAGACTGGATCTTTAGTATTATGCTCCAAATATTCTCTAGAAACGCTCGAGCATGCTCTAGAATTCTCCCTCCATGGTTTCTCTATCTCCAAGCTCTTCTTTTTTTCTCTCTACTTGTTGTTCATGACAAAAAATGAATGTCTCAAAAATGTTGTAGCTTCCCATACAAATTTCCTCTCCTTTGGCTTGTTTACTTGACTCACACACTTCTCCAAGATGGGTGTACTCAACCCCCATGCTCCCAATAACTATGGGATGTGACTTCTCACACCCACCCTATTACATGTATTCAATGATTGGATTTGGGGACACTCAATCATAAAATAGAATTTTAATACATAATGATAATAAAATTCAGAAATGTAGGTGGAATTAATAGACACGGGTAATTCCCCCTTGGACCCCTCTTAGACATTCTCTTATACCTTCCCCTCTCTTGTGGATTAATTCAACCCCCATATATATCCATGTCCCCTTAGCAACTGGCATCACATTTTATTATTAAAAATTAGAAATACAATTCACATATACATTGCTTGGCCATAGCCACACATTATATCTACATTAAGAATTAATTAGACTAGGGATTATAGTGGGGACATTACATAATTAACGAGGAA
>ML807685.1:183569-221688 GCA_009831015.1 Picea engelmannii | reverse complement strand
TCCACGATCCTGTAATTATTTCACTACCGGAAAGGATGGAGACTTTTGGGTTGAGAAGGGACTTGGTTAAGACAAAGATAATATGTTTGGTGTACAATAAGAAATTTTAAAGCCTAAGATTCAAAGGAGGGTTGGACTTGACCCAATTTTTTATCAGCTGTAAATGATGGCCTCCCGAAATGACATGAAATATGAAACCAAGTTTTGACCCTTCCTTGATACATATTCTAGATTTTCCAACAATGATGATAGAGAAGAATCCAAACCAAATAGACCTTGACCCATTGAGAAACTCCCTTTTGAGAAAGGTAGAGACAACACTCTTAAGATTAAAATTGACAATGATAAGGAGAATTGTGAACCTAAAGATCAAAGAATGATTGGGATGATACCAGCTGGTCGCTAAATGAGAACTCAAACCTCTCAAATTGTCCAAGATCCATTGTTGGAAAGGCCCACAAGACTCAGAATAAATAAGAGGGCGGGAGACTGAACCATACTGTCATAGAAAGAGGCTGAAACCATTGCACTAAGATTCAAAACTTCACAAATACCAGAGAGAAATACCATGTGAATGGAATTGGATTCACACATAAATTAATGCATCCATATGAATCACCCTCGATCATATGCGATGATTTATTAAACATGGGAACAATGATTCCAACACTATGCCACTTATGTAAACCTTTCAAGTCAGTTTCCATGGGGAGTTATGGAAGAGGGAGGGACCTTATAGAACCATTAATGTTTTATATTCCTTCTGCTAGATATGATCCTTCTTTTACCCTCTGGTCAGCATAAGGATTATGGAATCATTTGATGTGGTGTATGGTGTATTCCTCAAATTCAGATAGAAGAGCAATAAAGCGAGTCATAATTCCTATGATGATATTGCTTCTAGCGAAATTCATTTTGATCATTTCTCTTATCACCATCACCGAATCCCCTAGGATGGTGAGATTGGAAATTCCCAAATCCCCGATGAGACTAATGCCTACCTGTTGGCCCACGTTTTTCGGTAAACCAAACGATCGACCTGTAAAGACTGGCTGGGTTGACTTGAACTTTTTGGTTGGGTTGTCTGACAGAAAAATTCATATATGTTCATTCCTAAGAGGTTATAGGGAATGCAATATACCATTGGAAAGGTCTCAGAGTAATCCTTCCAACCATATATCTTATTCTCTTATTTGAGCTAGGTATTTAGAGTAAAAATTCCTTAAAATATAGGTTTTGGCGTTATTCTGTGCATGAGTTGTAAGACCTGGGGTTTAGGTTATCTAATACCAACAAACCCCACCAAATGTCAGTCATTTCAGAATCACCTTCTTATGGAGATGAAGTCTCACCCAAGGTATCTATGGGGACTACAAGAACAAGGCTTCTGCAATAGTAAGGGAATGTGAGGAAAACATTTGGTTCATTCTTCCTTATTATGTTGTGGGATTAACTCTGTTTTTATCTGTTATCAACTTACTCATGATTCATATTCCTATACTTATCATATTCCAGCTTACTGTATAGAATCGTTACTGTCACCGTCATAAATCATTGCACCATACTTAAATATCATATGAAGCTATTCTATGATGCATGCAAATAGTATTCATAAATAAACACAAAACCTAGTTAACACATGATTCCATAACATATATTTATCATTCCTTTATTCATCCTTATAAACCTTTGACTGTTACATCAATAACTATGGACTTAGGATCAATCAGACTGTAACATAACCTAATATATAATAATCAAACTTCATCAGAAGAATACCTAGTGGAACCAACTGTCTGAACTCAAAACAAAAATAACAACAAAGATGAACCAACCTCTAATCTCCCAACCCATTACATATTTATATCAAAACATAGGGATAACAACCCTAATCTATTAATCCCAAAAATATCCCTTTAAAATACATGGGCAACTCAATTAACTGGTTGTTTGATGCCTTTCTTTTTCTTTTAAGCCTTCATGTTGCTTTTTGTTGTTCTTCTATTTCTGGAATGTCGGGTTGTCATTGTCATGTTATGCTTTATTTCCTAGCTTTACTCTTTTGTCTTTATTATTTTAGCTGCTTGTTGTATTCCTTTTTCACTTTTCTTCTTCTACACACTTTCCTGCTAGATGTTCCTTAGTTGTGCACTCTCTATCTTTCCTTCTTCCTCCATGCACATTTCATCTACTTAGAATTTTTCCTCAAAACTTTACCCAAAATGAAAAAAATGTTTTCAAGACTGCCTATCCAACAGGCCCCCAACACTCACTTGTGGCTTGTCCCTAGCCACTAAGGCCTATTTCATTCTCTTCCATGTCGAAATGAAGTTATGAGAGGCCTCCTTTTGCCCCTCTACTTCTTTGATTATTGTGGCCTTTGTTGCTATTATCTCCTCTGCTCCTTGTGTGGTTAAGTTTATAAGTTTGTCATCTGATTCCACTGCTTCTTGCTTGACTCTACCCTGCACTATATCCAACTTTCCAATTACCCACACTACTTATTCTTGTAGTTGGCCTAGTCTCTATTGTAGGATATTTTGTTGATCCCTCATTTTCTCCACTTCTACCTGTGCCTGCTGTTGAGCTAATGATTCGTATTATTTTCGTCATGAAATGAGAGTGGAGATATAATAAAGAAATGTACAAATATATCTCGTATAACTAATAATATAAAAAAAATGTATAATATATGCAACCATAAAAACATAGATACAGTAATACACAATTTCTATTAATGAGTGAAAATGTACAAAGACTGTAAAAATACAGAGTGAAAGACTCGCTAGAATGGTGGAAACTTATATCTGAGAAGAGATGTGACAGCTACTCGTATTCGAAATAAGATTATTTTACAATGAGGCTCAAAATTCCTTTTTATCATAAAGAAAATACAAAACCCTAACCCAGGAAGATGAAAATCCAACAGTTTTGTGGACCTCGTTTTGGGTAGTTTGGTGTATCAACTTCTCGGTGGCGTAACTTTAGCATACAATCTCCATTTGGGGTGCACGATAGATCGTTGGAAAGGTATCATCAAGGAAATTCATTTTGGGGTCTCAATCAGAGCCTTTATTTATTATTGAGGTGCTCAATCCTGAAAAATCTTCATTTAGGCCCTTAAAATGGCCTTGGAAGTTTAGGAACCGAAAACCTACTAAAAATAGTAAGTTACCAGAAGACTGTTTTGTGCCAGTTGGAATAGGTGGGTGGACATAGATATCCACCTGGATCAATAGTCCCTCCTTAGGAAGCAATGGTATCCATTGCATTGAGTTCCTAGGGGAGAGGGAAATGTGATTGCTGAATCTGAATCTTAGTGAGTTGCTTGCCTTGTTGGAGACATTGCGCTGCTTGGTTTGTGGAAGGATGTCACGAAACTATTGTTGACGGGGTTGAATCTTTTCAACCAGTTAGGATACATGATATGACTGTGTGAAGAAGGAATCTTTTCACTTTGTTGCAATCTTTTCAACCTACTTATGTTGGATAGAAGGTGCTTGGACCGAGGCTATAATGGTTTTCGTGGCCTTATGTTCACCTTTTGAACAGATTGTGAAGAAGCTGAATTTTATAGTATGAGATACTACCTTACGACACTGTTTAGGTGGGACAGTATTCATAATTGCCTCTAGTATCCTGTAGAGATTACCCCTCAGAGTAATAATGACACTACGGGGTTGAGAGTCATAAATAGCATGGTGCTTCCACATATATGGTTGGCCCAAGAGAACATCACAGACATCCAGTGGGGAAACATCACATAGTACCTCATCCTTGAAGGTTTGGATGTCATACAACAATTGAAATTGTTGGCTTACACAGAGATCTCGTCCCTGGCAAACCCACCCAATGTTGTATGGATGCGGGTGTGGTGTTGTCAACAATCCCAACTGTTTAACGACCTCTACTAAGATGAGGTTCTTCTGGCTTCTGCTATCAATAATAAAATGTAGCGGGGTCCCCTTCACCCACATATGTGAATGAAAAATGTGTTCCCCCTCTTCAGGATATATTGGTTCTTCTGGTTGAATTGTTGCAGTCACAACAATAGCAATGGGGTCTACGTCGATGATCTATATTCTACCAGTATTTTTTGAATCAAATTCTGAATCAGGGTTCAACTCCTTGTCTTTGATCTAAGCCACCACTGAATGTTTTGAGTGACATTCATCGGTGTTGTGCCAGGGGATTTTGTGGAAATCACACCATTTTGCAGTGTGCTTCTTCGCCTTTTCATTACCCTTATTTTCTTATAGCTTGGACTGGTTTTCTGAAGGCTGGTTGTTAGGGCCGTCATTACCATACTTTGGTTGTTGTGGATTTACATACCTGGAATCCCACTTGTTTTGGTGCTTAAATTTCTTCTCAATTTTAACAACATATCGATAAGAAACACCCAGTGATGAGATCTGCATAAAATCCATTTCAGTTTGGATGTATCTGTGTATATCCCCATGGTATTTCAGAACCAGATGTCGCTCGGAGTCTTTGATACCCAGCTTGGTGAGCAAGGTATGGAAGGTATTGGTGAACTCTGACACTACTTGGCCCCTCTCTTTCCACAGTGTGGTCCATCTCATGTACTGGTTGTCATAGTTTTCAACAGGGTAATATTGTTCCTTAAACATATCCACAAAAAATTATGAAGTGGGCTCGACCCCATATATTCCATACTCCTCTGTGGAACTTTACCCCCAGTAATTTTCCCACCAATTTTTGACACGGGGGATATCCTTAAGGAGTGTGAAGGTGATATTTTCCCTGTCGGAAAAATTATGAACAAAGAAATAACCTTCTAGTAGATTTAACCATTTTTCTAGGGAATCTACATCTATCTGTCCTTCAAATATGGGAATATAAAAATTAACTTGTACCTTGAAAGGAAAGGTGCCTCCAAAGTGGCCACTTGATGAAGACGCACATGTTGTTATCGGAAGGCGTTGAAGGATGTGGGAAAAATTCTCCATCATTTCATCCCTGTGTCGCGTGAGAGCTTGCTCAAGCAACATATTAATAGAATTATATGCCCTGTCATTTTTATTTTCTTTCACCATGGAGGGTTTCTTAGATGTGAAAGAGAAATTGGCCTCAAGAGAGAAAAGCTCGAAATCCAAATTTCTATACTCGGACCTCATCGGGGACATGCACTGAAAAAATGATCAAGAGCAACCTGCTCTGATACCACTAATCCAGATTATTTTTGGCACGAAATGAGAGCGGAGATATAATAAAGAAATTTACATATATATCTCGTATATCCAATAATATAATAGAAATGTATCAGAGATGCAACCATAAATAGAGAGATACAATAATACACAATTTCTATTAATGAGTGAAAATGTACAAAGACTGTAAAAATACAGAGTGAAAGACTCACTAGAATGGTGGCAACGTATCTCCGAGAAGAGATGTGACGACTACTCGCATTCACAATAAGATGATTTTACAGTGAGGCTCCAAAGGCCTTTTTATCATAAATAAAATCCAAAACCCTAACCCCGAAAGATGAAAAGCCAACAGTTTTGTGGACTCTGTTTTGGGTAGTTTGGTGTATCGTTTTCCTGGGGGCATAACTTTGGCATACAATATCCGTTTAGGGCGCACGATAGCTCGTTGGAAATGTATCATATATGAGATTCATTTTGGGGTCTCAATCAGAGCCTTTGGCATTCCTTGAGGTGCTCGATCCCAAAAAAACTTCATTTAGGCCCTCAAAATGGCCTTGGAATTTTAAGAACTGAAAACCTGCTAAGAATAGTAAGTTGCCAGAAGACTGTTTTGTCCTAGCTGGAATAGGTGGGTGGCCACCGATATCCACCTATATAAGCTAGAATGGCTGCCATGCTCACTAACAATGGTAGTGTAGCCACCCTTGCTGCCACCAATTGTGCCTATTCTTGTGCCTCTCTTAGCTTGGCCTCTACGACCTTCATCTTCAGATCTTCTATCAACTTTGTCCACACCTGCACATTCTCCTCACAAAGTTTCATGCATTCTCCCTGGATATTCTTGATGTTGGAAGCTACTATGGTTTTCATTCTCTTTCTTCCTTCGTTCATCTATGGTAGCGATCCTGGCATGCTCCTTAGCCTTAAATATTCTATCTGTGATAGGAATCCATTAATGACTTCACCGATCGTCTACACTTGTTCCTCCATAGTCACTTCAACTACTAGGGGAACTTTTGGAATTGCTTTATACAACTTTTCAACTGTTGCTTGGGTCTTCTTCGCCATGGTCTCAGCCTCATCCTTTTCCTTTACTGCCATCTCGACTCTCTCCTCATCCTCGTCCTTGTTCTTCATAGCCTCTTCTACTCTGCCTTCAACTTCCATCTTTTGTTGTAGTGGTGTGTCATACTTATCCTATAATTGGGCTTGTTTGTCCCTTATTCTTTCTAACTCCTTGAGTTCTTCCTTTCCTCTATTTTTGATTTCTTGCACTAGTCCTACTTGCAAGTCTATAAATTTTCCATGGACATCCTGGAGACGAATATATTCAGATGGCCCATTGTATTAACTTTCTCATGCAACTCATCCACTGACAACTATAGCACGTGCTTCTCAATTTGTAGGGTTTTGTGCCCTAGTGTCAGTTGTGTCAGGGTCGGCTACATACTTCCTACTTCTCTCCTTATCCCTATTGAAAGTTCGTTGCCAAACCTGTGCTCCTTCGTCAGGTTTTCATCTTCCAACATCTATTGAAGTATGCCCAACTAGTCTTGAACTTTCTTTTGTTGTTCTTCTTTCCTCTTTATTGCTTCTTCCCATAACTCTTTTGTAAAATCCTGTATCTGGTAGCCAATTCTGTCCATGTCGTCATTGAATAATATGTAAAATGGGGTCTTCCTCTACACCTTTTATTTCTTCAGTGGCCCTCCTGGTTGCTCTTCCCCCTTATTCTTCCTTTTTGGTCCTTCTTCGGGGATTGTTGATGTGCTAGAAAGATCACTCGTGTCATTCGTCTAATCTTTTCCTTGGTATTTGAACGTTCTTTTTCTTTTCCCTGTATCTGTTTTTTATTTATTTTTCCTTATTTTTCTTGCCTACTATGATACAAATACTATAATACATGTATTTCAGTGCAACCCAACTTACTACATAGCCTTTCGACCGTCTCTATAGAGTTTCAATCGAATTCCATTCACCATTACTTCCAATACTTTTCCATTCAAGGTTTCCAATTGCGAAGCCCTTGTCTCTTTTAGTTGTTGAATCACATAAGTTCCTAATCATTGCATTCAAAACTTCCCTGGATGTTTTATATACTTGTTGTCATAGAGTAGTACCAAATATTTGACTTGAAACTTCTTTTGTTTACTTTGTTTATCATGCCAGCCCTTCTCTATGGATTTCTAAATCTGTTGATGGAATCCTGTGACAAACCAATCCTCCTAGAGTTGTAATAGATGTTCCAACTATTTCTCTATTGCACCAATATCTAATATCTCTATGATTGATGCAATGCACAAGATAGGCATAATAAACTCCATTGGAATTACTACTTCTTGTCCATAGACCAGCCTGAAAGGTGTCTGTCCTATCAAATTATTACTTGTAGTACTTGTTATAGCGCAATTTTTAGGTTGGGAAAATCCCGACCCAACCATGGAACAAGTGCTACAACTTTGGAATCCTACACCCAATGTCACCTTGATGTAGGTCTCACACTTCAAGGGTGACTAGGTCACTCTAGGGAGGCGATCTAGATGACCCTAGGGGGATTGATATGGAGATGAATATGGATGGAAATGAAGCCCCTATAGGTCAATTCTAAGTGAAGTGAAAGGTGGAAAGAGATTCCTTGCAAGTCAAGTAATTTTTTCCCCACATGTATAAGACTTCTTCGGATGATTGTACCTTCCCGAGACACAAGAAATGACACTTTGCAATAGTATATGTTAGTTGGATCATAAAGTTAATCTTGATGTCCCTAATTTGAATCAATATATAAAAATATATATCAGAAATAAAAAGGTACTATAAGCTACTCAATAAATGATAAAGATCAAGTAGAAAATGCAAGAGAAAAACTAGTAAATGACTAGCCAAACTCAAGATGAAAAACCAATACTCTTAGCATAAAAGATAAGGTTGTTGTAAAAACTTGTCTGCAGCAAATTATATCTGAATTATGGCTGTAACATTCAATTTATTACATAAATAAAATCATCCACTGAGATCTCCTCAAACTTTTCCAAAAAGTGCGTTGGACCAAGGAGAACAAGTATGCAAACTTTGAGCAAAATCCAATGGTTGATAAGAGAGTTATTCAAGAAAGTAAGTTAGGGTTTCTGCAGCCCTAATGGCTGAAGACGCAATTTTATAACAGAATCAATAAGTACCCCCTATATAGGGATTCCCTAGTGGTTGTGAGGTTCCCAAGGCACAAGGAAAACAATCCACTTTGTAAGAAGTAAAAATGACAGAAAATCACATTTCCCAATGCAATATTTTATTTATCCAATGCAACAAATCAATGACTAGTGATTTTACTATTGGGTTAATGGAGTCCCAAGGATATTAGGGAAAATAATTCCTTGGGGGTGTAAGCCCTTTTACTCCCCAAGGAAAGTTTCTCTAAACTAGTGTTTAATTTAAGAGAGTGTATGCCCTTATACTTCTTTTAGCAAACCCTTAATCAATGAGATGAAGCAAATAAAATTGATGAAGGCTATGGTGGGGGTGTATTACCTTATACTTCCCACCTATCTCCTAGCATAAAAATACTTGACTTGAATAAAATGATAGCAAGTGTGTAAAAACCATACCAAGATCAAGAGAAATGCTAAGACAATTCACCACAAGAGCTAGAAAGCATCATCCAAAGCTAGCTCTAGGCCTTCCTCCATCAACCATTCATAAAATAGCCATAAAACAAGTGCACAAGAGATAAAATATCCAAGAGGGCCAAAAATATCAGACCAAAACCTCTCACAAGAGGGAGAGTTATGATTCAAAATGAGATCTTATGATCTCTATTCATACTAAAAGTAGCCAACATAGTTTGTCCACAAATTAAGGAGTAAAAAAAAATATTAGGGGTCAACAACCCTAATCTTTCCCCCTTAACAAAACAATATTAAACAATTCACTTAAAATTTCATCTTTTCCACAAATTAAACCCTAATTTAGGAGGATGTCACCCCTTTAGGGGACGTTTTTCTAATTTGAGGAGGTTGTTGGTGTTGGAGAAGCATGGAAGGGCCTCCAAAGGCCATGTTTCAAGCATCTAGGAACTTATATCATGGTGAAGAATATTTTCCTCCTAAAACGTCCATGTGTCAAAGAGTGTCACCTCACCACCATGCCCTAACCCCCCAATATCATGACGTCAAGCTAAAAAATGGAACGTTTTTTCCCTTCTAGGTAAATCGTTTGGAAAGTAGGGGGTGGGATAGATTTTCCAAGTCATCATCATGGTCATCCAATTGTGATCTCTCTCATCTGGTATGCGCCCCCCTGACATCCAACCTGTGGGCTTATATCCCCATGGAAGCCCAATCTAGGCTTGTTCTCCCAAAACTATCCACTAGCTAGGTCCTACAAAGAAAAATGAACACGTCCTCCAAGGATTTCAAGTCATAACATCATGATAAGTGAATCCAATCAATAAATAATCCATCTAAGCATTGCATCAAATATCACCATATCAAACAATTAACAACTCAAAGACACTATGTGATTTTTCAAGCTTAAGTATGGGAGGGTTGATGAGGTGTCCTATTGGGTAGATCTTTCCCTAGGTCAAGGAGAGATTCCAAGAGGTCCCTCTTTAAGCCATGTAAAGTGTATGAGGTGGATGGGGTCAAGACTCAATGGGCATAGGGATCATGACATAATAGGGGTCATAGTGTCTCATTCATGGGTGCCTTTGTAGAGGATGTGTGGTACCTTTGTCCGCAATGCACTTTTTCCAAGACCATCATTTGCCTTTTATCTTTCTTTATTTATAATTTCTTTGATAATAACTTATAGAGAGATTGAAGGTCATTGCCCTGGAATGGTGACTAGGTGGGGGAAATTTCACCCACAAATACCTAATGAAAATAAGAAGGTTGTCTCATGATGTGACCCCCTTTCTCTCAGCCATGCAACTGAGAGTCATTGCCCCGATTTGGTGACCAATGATGACACTGCCATGGTTTGGTGACCAAATTATGACAATGTTATACCACTAGATATCCATGGACATGATAGGTCGGTTTGTGATGAGACCTCCTATCCTTCAACTAATCTTTTAAGCATTTTTTTATTATATTGTGGGTCCCCTTTATTCAAAGATAAGCGTTTCATTTCTTTCTTGGGTGATCCCTGGGTGAATAATCTGGAAGGTTTATATAAGAATTTTATCTTTTACCCAACACCAACTTGTCTGGGCCTTTAACCCCTTCTTCCCATAGAATGAGGGACAATCCCTTCTTGGGTCAATACACCCTAAAATCCCAAGAGATAAGGAAATGGAGGGGAAAACTGATGGAAAGTGGTAAGTATGGCCGGGAATGGTACGATGGCTCATTAAGAGAGTTCCTAGTAGCATACCCATCCCCAAGGAAAACCATTTACTTGGGAACAATGTAAACCACCAAGGTGAAGCAAGGAAAAAGGCATAATTTCCAAGAACATATCATGAAATCTAGATCAATCTAAGATACGACATAATCAGATGGATTAGATATTGAAATTATGCTCACCATAATACTAAATTGTACCTCATGGATCAAGGCCCACTACCTTTTGGAATCCAACTAGTATGGTGGATTCCATCTATAAACCTGTGACCATCTGTGGTGGTGAGTGGGTTTTCCATATGTGCAAAGGGTACTTCTAGTCATGTAGTCTCTCGGCACTCTATATCTACAACCTAAGGGCCTCGAGACATCATCTCCTTAGTTATCCACAAAATGGGGATAACATCTGGCTCCTACATGGGGACATGTGCTCTCCGTAGAGTGCATGAGAACCACAACATCTCCTGGTAGACCTGTGCTTGCAAGGAAACATCAAAATGTCTAGTGTAGGATGGCCTGCTGATCATTGTTCTCGTATGATCAAAATCCAAACCAACTAAGCTAGAAAAAGAAAATTTTGACATTTTTTTTTAAATTCTAAACTAAGCATGAAGTCAATAAGCAAGTAGTGTAAAATGAAAATGAAATGCATCTAAACTAGTATGAGAAATCAAGATGCAAATGTAGGGAATCAAGATGACTTACCTAATACCTACTTAACTGGGGCATGGGCCCTGAAGAACTCGTGTGACCTAGATGTGAGGTTGGAAAAGAGACCCATCTACTAGTAGTGGCATCTTTCTCCCATCTAATGTTGTCAGATAGTACCTTTCTTTGTCAGACTTCTTCCTGGTGATGTAAGGGTCAAGCCAAGAATTGTTGTCTTTTTGTTCATATATGGGTTTTCCCTTTCTTTTGTCCCACATGAGCACAAGAATTCCTTCATTGAAATCAGTGCAAGGTGTATTTTCATCGTATGGAGGCTCTGTGTGGACTATATCTTCGATGAATTATTTATTTTTCTCATCTTCCTTTTGTATAATATGAATAGATTATGGATCCTTCTTATGGTACTGTGCAGCCTTCTTTTTATTTGTCCATGGGAGAAACATCTCTACTGCATATTCCTGCATGAATGGTAACTTAGATGGATCATACTCAAAAATATGTGGAGGTATATCATGGTAGTGTTCATTGACATAGTTTCCCCCCCTCAGATTCATCACATGTGTGTCTTTCTTTTCCCTGTTATGAAGGATCTCATACATTCCATCACCCATGGGAATATATGCATGTGCAAGGTTAGTACTAAGGAAACCTCCAAGGGTTGAGGACCAGGTCCTTGAAAAGAGCATCCCCCAGGCATTAGGGACATCGATCACTAATATATCCATGAGGACAATGATATGTGGAAAATATATCAAAAATAACTCAATGTCTTCACATACTCCCAAGACCTTAACTCTTCTTGAATCAATACCACAAACATTGCCATAAGGTTGAGTTGTCTTCAAGCCATTCTGTTTAATTACCTTCAAAGATATGAGATTTGTTGAGGCCCCTAAGTCAAGCATGCAATTGCTCAAGCGGAGGTCATTCATTCCTAATGAGAGATAGAAGGAAGGGTTCTTGTCCTTTTTTTGTTCGAGATACATAGTGTATAACACGATGGGAGGATCCTCTTTCTTAGCTGGCACCTGTAATATCCTCAAAAAATCCCTTTTCACGGAAGGTATCTTACACATCTCTGTCACTGGGACTGTCATATTTAGTTTTCCAAACATGTTTGCAACATCGATATTCAACTGAATGTCATCTACAGGAGTTGTCTTAGGAAGAAACACACATACCAGTTGTGGAGGTGGTGGAGAAACCTTTTCTGCTATTGGAAGAGGAGTATCATGCTGTAATGGAGGGGATGAAACATTTTTTCTTCTATAGGTTAGAATTTCCCTCCTCCTTAATTCCTTCTTTTGGTCATCTGTCAATTTATTTAAGGCTCAGATTCTCACTTCTCTTTCTCCTATTCTTCTAGATTCATTGATTTGTTCTTGAGTAACTTGTTCATCATTGAGATTGAAAATCATGAAGTTTATATCGTCGGGATAATATTCGTCTTTTCGGGGTAATTCATCTTCCATGTGGGGTTCTTGGCATGGGAGACACCAAGATTCTACATCAACTATCCCAACAGGTTTCAAAGTATCTAGGGCCTTTTCCTCTTGTTGAGGTCTTGGTTTCCAACCGGTGGCATCTCTATGTTTTTTGGAAAACTGAGGTCTGGGAGAAGATTGTTTTCTTTCCACTGTATTCATACGGTTCATAAGATGATTCTACACCTAAACAAACTAGTATTAATTTGGTCTATCTTTTGAGTCAGGAAAGAAATCGGGTCAGGAACACTGTCGTTGGAAACCTTAGTCCTTGATTCTATCTTGCTACGAGGGTACTGAAAAGGTTCTACTTTTGCATCAAGAATATTTTATTCAATGCCAATATTGAACTATTTAGCCTCTGCCAACACTGTGGGATTTTTATCTTTAAGAATGTATCAAAATTTCCCTTCAAAGGAATTCATGTAAAGGAGATGAACTAATGATGTTGTAGGATGATAATCTGTTGGAATTTAATTGTACAACCTGTCAAATCTTGAAATCAATTCCTTTACCATTTCATTCTCTTTTTTCTTTATTTGATTGAAATGAGTTGCAAGTGTCCCACCATCTTCTTTTCTCGACCATCTGCTTTTGAATAAGGTGGAAAGAGCACCATAGGTCGTGATATGATTATCAGGGAGTCCTCTGAACCAATCAAGATCTTCTTCAGTCAGTGATGAAGCGAAAAGTCTTATGGCCACATATTCATGATCAATACCTGCATTTTCCATATCCCATCCCATGACATGAATGTGGTCTTCGAAAATTATCACATTGTTTCTTGGGAAATTTGGAAACCACTTATTGACATCTGTTGGAATCTGGTTAGAGTAACATTGGATATTGTCCATGTTAAGGGGTTTTTAGAGGTCTCTTTCCCAAGGGTGAGCCATTGGAGCAAAGGGAAGGGATTTATGGAAAAATATTTTAACAACAGGAGGATTGAAAGAAAGCCTTCTTTGGTAAACCTTAGAAGGATTGAACCTCCCAGGCGGAAAATGTTTGGGGAAAGAAGGATTCTGGGAAGGTGGAGTCACCAGATGAGCTTCAATATGAGCTCATCAAGGAGGGTGGAAAGGGAACGTCCCTTGGGTGGAGTCTCCAGGTAAGCTTAGGGAAAGGATTTGGGATAGCTTACCAAAGTGTTGTTTAGGGTATGAGGAAGATTCATAATCCTCCCCGACAACGATGCCAAAATGTTACAGTGCAAGTTGTAGGTTGGGAAAATCTCGACCCAACCATGTAACAAGTGATACAATTTGGTAATCCTACACCCAATGTCACCTCAATGTAGGTCATGCACTTCAAGGGTGACTAGGTCACTTTAGGGAGGTGATCTCGGTGACTCTAGGGGGATTGAGATGGAAACGAAGATGGATGGAAATTAAGCCCCTATCTCTCAACCATGCAACTAAGAGTCACTTCCTTGGTTTGGTGACTAGATGATGAAAATACCATACCACTAGATATCCATGGATGTGATAGGTCAGCTCGTGATGAGACCTCCTATCCTTCAACTAACCTTTTAAGCATTTTTTATTATATTGTGGGTCCCCTTTATTCAAAGATAAGCATTTCATTGATTTCTTGGGTGATCCCTGGGAAAATCATCTCAAAGGTTCATATAGGATTTTATCTTTTACCCAACACCAAACCCTCTGGGCCTTTATCCCCTTCTTCCCATAGAATGAGGGACAACCCCTTCTTGGGTCAATACACCCTAAAATCCCAAGAGATAAGGAAATGGAGGGGAAAAATGATGGAAAGTGGTAAGTATGGTTGGGAACGATACAATGGCTCATTAAGGGAGTTCCCAGTAGCATACCCATCCTGAAGGAAAACCACTTACTAGGGCACAATGTCAACCACCAAGGTGAAGCATGGAAAAATCCATAATGTCCAAGAACATATCATGAAATCTAGAGAAATCTAAGATACACCATAATAAAATGGCTTAGATATTGAAATTATGCTCACCATAATACTGACTTGTACATCATGGAGCGAGGCCCACTTCCTTCCAGAAGCCAACTGGTGTGGTGGATGCCATCTGTAAACATGTGAACATCTATGGTGGTGAGTGGGTTTTCCATATGTTCAAAGGGTACTGCCGGTCATGTAGTCTCTCAGTACTCCATATATGAAACCTGAGGACCTCGAGACATCATCTCCTTAGTTATCCAAAAAAATGGGATAACAATATTGTAAGCCCATAATACTCCAGGAACTCTTAAGTCTCAATCGTCTCTCTCTACATTGCAAATATTTGTCAAGGCATTCTCCAAAATCTTGTTAAAATATTCCAAGGTTCCATTAGCCTGAGGGTGATATGGGGTACTCTTTTGATGATGAATATGGAACTCCTCGGTCAATGCTGCAATTTTTTTGTTTAGAAAGTGTGTCCCTCGATCAATGAGTAATATGCACAGACATCCAAACCTTGTGGCTACATTTTCGAATAGAAACTATGTAGTAGTTTCGCAGTACAATCTGTAACTGGGGCTTCTTATGACCATCTTTTCAAGTACTCTGTCATAGTAATGATATATCTTTCCCATGATATTTTTGCTTGTGGGTTGATTGGACCCACAAAGTCTATGGCCCATTTCTCAAATGCTTGCTATGTAACCTGTGGATTCAAAGGAATTTTGCCCCTCCTAGATGGCTTGACCACCTGTTGGCATACATCGCATGAGTGACAATATTCCTTCGCGTCCTTGTGAAGTTTCGAGCACTAAATCCCTGCGCACAAAATATTTGTGCAGTTTCTCACCCTACGTAATTTCCTCCAACAATTCCATCTTGCACTTCTTCAAGTATTATTGGCCTTTCGTGCCCCAACACACAATGTCACAGTATTCCATCTGCACCCATCTTGTATAAATGCCCTGTAATCAATTGATAATCTATTTCTTTCACTACCAGTTGTTTCTTCTGCGCTACAATCATTTCAAGTGGAGCCATGCCTGTGTTTAGTAACTGTATGATGTTCGATAAATAATCATACAACATCGTTACTACAAATAACTGCGCATTTGGGAAGATGTCATCTAAATTTTCGGCATATTCCCCTAACAATATGCATACTGATAGATGATCTAGTCCTTCATTCAACTTCCCTAGTTTCACTATGACTTCAAAGTCATATTCCTGAAATAATAAGAGCCAACTGCATATTCTCCCCCCCAACACTGGCTTGTTAACTAAGTACTTTAATGCATAATGGTCTGTATTCATCTTAAAGTGATACCCCAAAAGATAATTCTTGAATTTTGTAGTGCATACACCACCGCCAATCCTTCTCGTTCCGTGGTTGTATAGTTCTTCTCTACTATAGACAACTTCCTGCTTGAAAAAGAAATTGGGTGATCTATGTCTCATTCCCATGGATGAGGTAGTAYTGCACCCAATKCTATGGACGATGCATCCATGTGTACATGAAACTCCTTGTTCCAATCTGGAAAAATTAAAATCGGTTCGGTYACCAACTTCTATTTTAGGGTGTCCAACCCCCTCGACAGTCTTCATTCCATTGAAACCTCGCTTCCTTCTTTAGTAACTTCTTCATCGATGTTGTGATATGCGCATATCCCTTAATAAATTTCCTATAATAAMTTGTATGGCCCAACTTCACCCTCAACTGTCTTACTGATGTAGGTGGTTCTAACTCCAAAATTACTGCAATCTTAGTTGGATATACCAATAGTCCCTGTTTGCACACTACATGTCATAAMAAAATTCCAAATGGTGCACAAAAAATGAACTTCTTCAAGTTCAACGAAATCTGACACTGCCTGCACCGATCCAACATAAGTCTAAGAACTTCTATATGATCCTCCAATAGACTGAACACAGTCCAATCATCCAAGTAGACTTCTAGGAACTTATGGATGAAATTCTTGAATGCTACAACTAATACCCTGGAAAACACCACAGGGACATTCTTCAATCCAAAGGGCATAATCATGTACTAATAACTTCCTCATTCTATCGCAAAAGTGGTCTTGTGTCGATATTCCTACGCGATCCTTATCTGATGGTACCCAGAGAATACATCTATAAAATAGTAAGTTTCCTGACCTCCTACGTTCTCTAGTATCTCATCCATGAATGGTGTTGGGAATGCATCATGTAAGCATGTGTCATTTAACTTCCTTAGATCTACGCAGATCCTAATTCCTCCTATCTTCTTGCCCTGCACCACCATCATACTGATCCACTTAGATTATTCTACTGGTTAAATGATTCCTGCATCCAACATCCTATCTATTTCATCTTTCGCCTTATCCTTATACCTCAAATTTAACTTGTAAGGCCTCTGGCGCACTGGCTTAGCTCCTTATTTTAATGGGATTTTCATCTCACCTAAGTCTCCTGCTATTCCCCTCATCTCTAAAAAAATTGTTGGAAATGGGTCCTGGTATTCTTGTAGTAAGTATGCAACTTTCTCAATTTTTTCCTCACTCCAATAGTCCCCTATCTGCGCAAACTTTGGATTCTCTGTCATCCCAATGTTTACCTTCCACGTCTTTATAGGTTGTGTATATGCAGCGGATTCAAGTTCCAACCCTTCTATGGATCGTTCTCGTTCTGTATCAAGTATTTGTACATTCCTAGGATCCTCTTCATCATACTCTTCCTTGGCTACATTATAGCACTCCAATAGCTCACTAACAGTCATCTTGGCTTTGTGCTCACTACATACTGGTATTACCTCCATCACCTCTTATTCTGAGAAGAAATTTGTATGAATCACCTATAGCATTCTATCTATGGATGGAGATTCGTGTTCAAATGTAAACGTGATTTTGAACCTCTAGATTAGTTCTTCCCATATTGTTTTCTCCCTATGCATTTCCAACTCGAAATACCAGTTCTTCGGAATTGTGTCCAATGTGTGTATAAATTTGTGTGTCCACTTTGTCTCTGGTACTGAACCCCACAAATCCCTGCATTGTTCCACATGAGCTACTTGGTTACTCTCCCCTGTATATTTCTGCGCAATGTTCTCTCCCTCGATGCCAAACATTATTTGCATTAGTCTGCAACATTGAATCCAGTATTTCATTCCCTCTCTATGTGCAGCCAACCATATGGTCAGAGTCGCTTTTAATACCACATCCATTGCTAACATCCTTTGTTGTTTGGGTACCTGCAAATCAAATGTTTTGACAAACATCCTTATATCAGTTAATCCATCATACCTTGGCAGGTTACATAGCTCTGTTCCAATCCAATGCAAGGATCGAGTAATGCGTGAACATTGTCTAGTTGACACTTCATGCATTCTCTCTTTCCAATGCTCTAAACCTTCTTCAGAATATGACACACATGAATTGATAATTTTCCAACTCAATGCACCATATGTTGTCGGGTTGACATCATCCTCCATCCACGCAGTCATGTTATATAAATTTTCAATGCCATTCCCTCTTGTTGGTTCTATTTATCTCTTTCCTTCTGATGGGTCCAAGGTTGGTGTAACTTTCAAATATCCAACTTCAAATATCATCTCCATCCTATTCAAGTTGATGATTGCTTGGTTATCAAAATCCCATTCCAGTCCCATCAGTGCTGGATATGGTTGATTGTTGTCCACAATCTCAATAACTTCAAAGTCTGCCACGTTGCGCACCCCATCTATGTTCACAGGTACTCCTGTCAACCGACTGATCATAACTATTTTGTGTTGATTCAATAGTCTGAGATGAACATGAGACCATACCAAATTGGGATTTCCCATCAATTCCCATGTATTCTTAGGTAACATGGTCACATCAGATGCTAATTCCAAAATAATATTATCCACGTCATACTCTCCAGTCTGCACACTAAATCTGGATTCTCCATTGGTTTGCTTCCTACTAAGTACCTGATTTACCATCCTTTGTGCAACATGAGTTACCCTTCCTCTTATGCAGTGATCAATCATGTCGTATAATGTACTCAGTGCAACCTCATCTTTGATTATCTCTACACAATTTCTCAATAATTATGTTAGCGTATTTACCTTCCTTGTTGCCTTCTCTAGCATTGCATGATCTTCTTCATGCGGTGCCACTAATGTTGATTCTCCCCAATACGTTCTGAGTACTTCTTTCCTTGCCATCTAATATGTATTATTTTCTTGTTAAGGATCAAAGGTTGGGATAGGCCCTGCTAAATTTCTTACCCATTGTTTCGTCTGCTTTCCTTCATCTGCCCTATTAGTCCATGTTCTAGCTCCTCCGCATGTAACAACGTCTACTCTGGTTCCTTCATTGTGTCTTTTGGGGATATCATATGCACATTCTGATTCTGATTTAGGTTCTAGTTTCTTATGGAATGCCACTTCACAACTAGTTGGGGACATTCTTCTGTCGAGTGATCCAATGATATGCAATATGTGCACATCGTACATGGATTATGGCAGTCTCAGTACAAGTATCCAGATTGATTACAGTTGCAACATATAATTGGTCCTCTTCATCCTCTTCCAAAATTTCCTCTACTATGTCCTTGGCCAAAGTTTCCTCTGTTCCCTTGATTAAAACCTCCTTGATTGTTGTATTTCGGACCCCCCACGTCTGCTGCAACATTTTCTTCCTAGATCTTGTACATATCGGATGTGCACTCCCTCATCAATTTGAACATGCGACAATCCTTCTCCTCATGTCCAATTGATTTGAAAAAATTATAAAACAAGTTCTTGGGCGTACTATGGTACTTTTGTAGTAGTGGACACTCAGTTGGGTGTTGGCCCCATTTCTTACATATCTCACAGTATCCTCCTCCCGATAATGGATTCGGTGTTCCCATCGCTAAATATTGCATGAATGTTGGGCATTCATCCTTGTGATGGCCTTCGGTCCTACATTTCATACACCAAAATTGCTCACATTTTTCCTTTCCCTTTGTCATTTCTTCCATTTTAATTGTCAATGCAGCCAAATGCATCTGAACTTGCACCATTCCTCCACTGTCTTCCACCGGAGATGACTCTAGTTTCATTGCAATCTCTAGTTCCTCAAACTGCAACACAACCTTCTGCTGGATCAATGGCCTGCAAATGTGTGGTAGAAGCCCTGCAATAAACCATTCTTAGTGTTGTTGATCTAGGATCTAGAAAGTTAATCTACCCATCACATCCTTAAATATTTTTTCGTAATCCCATACCGACTCTATTTGTACTTGTTTGATCTCCTTCAATTCTACGATGTATTGTGACTTCGACTTTGGTTTCTTGAACTCCTTCAATAGTGCTTGCTTAATCGCTTCCAATGTCTTGGCCTATCATGTATGCATGGTGCTCTATAACTTCATATACCATACTAGCATATGACCTCTAAATGTTGCCGCTAACTGCACAATCTTCACAACTTCATCCTGTATGTTCTTTGTGGCCCAGATCATCTCACAAACAAACAAGTGTTGTTCTGGGTCCTCTAACCCAATTCCTTGGAACTATGGTAGCCTAAGAGTATTCTCCACCCCGACCATGTTGGTGAATTTAGTCCCTCCTCTTGGTGATGTTGGATGAATCCGATTCCGACTCTGCACACTATTGCCACTATTTTGACTGCTACTACTCGGTCCTCCTTGGATAACTACAATTGCTTTTGACAAATATTCAAATGTTACTTCTGATTGTGGTGACGCACACGAGGTCATGGATTCAACACAGGATCCTTTCTGAGTAGGACTTGCTAGCTCTTCTATTATTGGAATGGACTGGAAATTTTCTTCTTATCCTCCTAGGTATGGTACCTCCATGATTCAAACTAGTGCGCAAGGTTCTCTCCCCAATGGCTCACTGCATGGATATCTTCTCTCAGCCTTAGTATTTTTCCTCTTGTACCTCTTTCCTCTGTACAACTCTCCAAACACATATCCTTCCTATGGTATATCTTCTTATTTCATCCTCAGTCCCTCCCTGCTTCTTCCATTGTTTCTTTCCTTCTCTTAGACGATCCTCTTATCATCCCCTGGTTCCCCTATGTGCACGAACTTGTTAGTAATCATATTTCATTATCATCATGTGATTCTCACACAGTAGCATGTTTATCCATGTATTCAATGATTCCAAGAACCTCCCACGTAGACCTTTGAAAAATTCCCTTTTTGCGACATTGTATGATTGAATACAATCTACTCCAAATTGTGTAACATAACCACCTAGTACACTATCCAACTAAAAATCAATTGCTTGAGTAGTTGGGTTAATTACATAATTCATCTATATTAGCAATTCAAGAGTCCAATTCCTTGGTGCTACGATGCTGAATCTTCCAATTTTATCCACTAATCTTTCTAGCAACCCTGTTAGAATAACAAGAAATTCGCCAAATAACATTTCATGCAGACCTTTTAACACATACTTTTGCAGCCATCGCTTGTCACTCATTCGATGGTTTTTGTTCTCTTTTCGTGTGAATTATCATTCCTTCCTTTCCAACCATTATGAGATCTCCTTCTTAGTCAACCTCCAAAACATCCCCTTAATCACAAAGTCTTGGTATCAGCAAAAAAACCATTTTTTTGCACTATTCTATGCACGAGTTGTAAGAACCAGGGTTCGAGTTATCTAAGACCAACAAAACCCACTAGACACTGGCCCTTTTGACATCACCTGCTTGCGCAGATGAAGTCTCACCTGAGGTATCTATGGGGACTGTAAGAACCAGGCTTTTGCAGTAGTAAGGGAATGAGAGGCAAATATTTGGTTTATTCTTCCTTATTATGTTGTGCACTTAACTATGTTCTGATATGTTATAAAATTTCTCATGGTTCAGATTCCTACTTATCATATTCTAGCTTATTGTATAGATTCATTACTGTCATAGTCATACATCATTGCACCATACTTAACTATCATATGAAGCTATTCTATGATGCATGCAAATAGTATTCATAAGCAAACACAAAACCTAGTTAACATATGATTTTGTAACATATCTTTATCATTCCTTTATTCATCCTTATCAACCTTTGATTGTTACATCAATAGCTCTGGAATCAGGATCAATTAGACTATAACATAACCTAATATATCATAATCAAACTTCTTCAGAATCATACTTAGTGGAACCAACTGACTGAACCCAAAACAACGATAACAACGACGACGAACCAACCCCTAATCTCCTAACCTGTTACACATTTATATCAAAAGCTATAGATAACAACCCTAATCTATTCTTCCTAAAAATATCCCTTTACAATGCATGGGAAGCTTAGTTAACTGGTTGTTTCACGCCTTTCTTCTTCTTTTTAGCCTTCATGTTGTTTTTTGTTGTTCTTCTATTTCAGGAATGTCCGGATGTCATCGTCCTGTTATGCTTTATTTCCTAGCTTTAATCTTTTGTCTTTGTTCTTCAAGATTTATTCTTCGAGCTGCACAATGTCTTCATTTTTCACACTTTCCTCCTTCTGCGGACTTTTCTACTAGATGTTCCTTAGCTACGCTCTCTCTAGCTTTCCTTCTTTCTCCGTGCAAATTTCATCTACTTAGGATTTTTCCTCAAAACTTTATCCAAATTGAAAAAATTGTTTTCAAGACTATCTGTCCAACAATAGGGTATCCAAATTGAGCATCAAAAGTCCAAAAACAATATTTCCAACAATATCCATCTTGCAATCTTTATCTTGGACATCTATAGTCTCCCCCTGTCTTTGAAATCAATGAAAAAAATATTTCCAACAATCTCCCCCTTTGTCATTGATGGCAACTCTTAGTAAATTATGTAATACTCTCCCTATCTATAATTCTTCCTTTGTCTACAACTTCTCCCATTTTGAGATCAATGAAAAAGGGCTACTCCCCAGAGATTGTGCTTCCCCTTATTGACGAGATGAGAGGGATATCACCCCCATACAACATTTTCCTCCTTTGACTTCATCGAGAATGTATACATTGCTTAGGGTTCTATTTGCATGTGCCACTAATCTTCATGAATGCGCTTTCCTTATCTCACATCCTTTAGAATGAAATGTGAGGTTGTAACCTTGATCACACATTCAAATGGCATTAAAAACATTATGTTTTAACCCTTCAACATACAAGACATTCTGTGTTTTAGTATTTCCATTATCAAGACTAATGGTACCTTTTCCAGCTATCCTTGTAGAAGTTATCCACAAAGGTAGCGTTGCCTTTGTTTTCTTTCTTTAGGGTGAGAAATTTGTTCTAATCCCATGTCATATGTTTTGAACATTCACTATCAATGTACCATTGGATTCCTTTGTCTTGAACATACATTGTGATTCCATATTCTTCCTTCTTTGGTTCTTCTTGCTTCCTTTTCCACACCTTTGTGTATTCTTTTGTGCACCTTAGACTTGATCTGCTTGCTTGGCTTCTCTTCAAATGCGCACATCTATCATGTATTTATAGTGTTTTTGTGCTCACTTTTAGGGTCGACCTATTAATTTCTGATACAACTGCTAGATCCGTTAACAGATCCACAGGACGTTGTTAAATCATGTCACGATTCCTAAAGGAGGTGTTGACCACCAAGTCAACACTGCCCATAGAACATAGGCTTCAACAATATTGTTAGAGATGTTTACTAAACCCCAAGTGTAAAAATTATCTACTTTTCCTTCGGGATCACAAATGCTCCCCCACACCTACCACTCCTATACTAAGAAATAATAATATTATTAATTCATTATTAATTAAATATTAAAAAAAATAATAATAATTGTAATTATAATACCAATGTATTACTAAATTTTACATTATTATCTACAATAGATTTAACATGGAAAGAGTATTATAAAATTAAAAACAAACTTACAATCTTTATTAAAAACTTTAATATTATTAATTGTCATGCTTATATATGTAAATACAAATGAAACTTTTTAAAATAATGTTTAATTAATATAACAATTACCATTTTCAAAGTTTTATTAGTTACTTCATTTCAAAAGTCCGTACAAATTATTTCAATATATGTATTTTTACATTAATATTTATTTACTTTAATGTTTACGAAGTAGCGATGTATTGATTTTATTTTTTAATGTAGTTTTTTTTATAGGTAATATTTCAAAGAAATTTTTGGAATTTCCCCTTTTTGAATCGAATGAAAATATCATAATTTAAAAATTAAATGCAATGGAAATGATAACCTTCCTCTTACTACTAGGACCACTTTAAAATAATACAATTTTTCCTTTTTCCCCAATAATAATACAATTTTTCCTTACATTAACATTTATTTAATTTAGAGAGAAGAAATTAAACATGAAGAATATATTACTATTACTAATTTAATTTTAAGGTCATGGCTAAGTTAAACATCAAATTGGTGTATGAGACCCCTTTGTTCGTGGGATAAGGGACCTCCTTCACACAAGGATTTCACTGCTAAAGTCTACAGACATACACATACCCTATTTCTCTCTGGATTTGATCAAACTTAGAAAAAACAAGTAAAATACACATAAAACTTAGTAAAAACAAGTAAAATAAACTAAGTGTTCAATGTAGAGTAAAAATATAATAAAATGTGGAGAAATGAGTTGTGCGGAGGTATAAGTTGTGCAAAGGTATGGTTGTGTGGAGGTTAGGATGTGCGGGAATGGGTGTAAAGTGTGCAAAGGTTAGGATGTGTGAGAAGTAAGGAGTGTAGAATTCTTTGCACAAGAAATGATTCTTCTGCACAACCTTGAAAATGCGTAAGTATAGAATGAATGCAGAATATGGAAAAAATGACTAAGTATAGGGTATGGAGAATAAGGTGATTCTATTAGACTATAGTGAAGATACTGGGAAACATATCATCTTACAATTTACTCAATAACACACTGCCCAATAACTCTCTATATATAGATAAAATTTCAACTTACATTAATTAATTGGATGGTTTTAAGAATTAAGTAAATATTTGTAATGACTTACAAATTTAAAAGTTATGCGTATATAATAGCTAAATAAATAAAAAAAATGGATATAAACCCATAAAATTTAACCACTAACCTTTATTAATACTATTTCAATACCACTTCTTAAGCCCCTCTTCCCCTATACAAACTCTCATAAATCGTAAAAGTTATGCATTTATGTTGTGATACTATGGAAATTAGCATGTATGTTAAAGGACGAGGACGAGGACGAGACTAATTTTCTTTTTGACATATACCATATTATATTATTAATATTCAAATATCCAACTTTCCATACGAACCAAAGGGAACAACGAGCTGCCCGTCGCTTACATTTTGTCTTCGGTTAGAGAGATCTTCATGCAAGATACATTTAAAGTAAGACATGAAACCTACATAATGTGTTAAAAGTGCAGAAAATTCAAATTCCGCTTGAAAATTAACACCTATCAAAATCCCTTTGGAGCATTGCCCACCCTTCTTGGACTATTATGTTTGTGGCTTCCACCTTGCCTTTAGGTTTATCGTTTATCATAATTGAACCTTTGATTTTTGACGAGTGGGAATTTAAGTCTTGGAGCTATTAATGAGTTTTGCAAGTTGTGTTTGTACCATCTGGTGTGCCATTGGTGTAGTCTCCTCCTCTATCTCATTTATTTAAAACTACATAAGAAGGTGCTTGGTGTGTAAATTTTCTAAGAGTATGTTTTCAAGGGTAATTAAGTAGAATTGGTACAAATCAATCAACACCAACCAACAATTCTCATTTTGATGTATCAATGCTTGGTTCTTGCTAACACATACATCATTTACTATTGTTTCAGAAGTGGAGGTAATGAGTTTTGTAAGGTGGTAAATACTATGCATACATGTTTAAGACCTATGAGAATAGATATGTGAATAGGATACATTGACACAAAGTAGTGAGTGTGTGTTTAAAGTCTTGAATGATGGAAGAAACATCGTACATGGGACTACATTTTCAACATTCTTCTCTTTGTTTTCCATAGCTAATCTCAAAGGAGTGAGAGTTATGGACGAGAAGAATATGTAAATGGCAGTGTGTAAAGAGGGTAGCAATGCTCACATCTATCTGTACAAATAGATCGCAATGAGGGAGATTGGAAGATATATTTGCTTTATAAACTCAAAACGAGGCCGATAAGTGTGAGAGGATTGGAGAAGATGGACATGAGAAGGTGGTCCTATTCAGGCCCTTAACTAATGATCAAAACAATCTCAAGGCTCCATAATTTTATAAAATAAAAAATTACATTATTCTAGCCAAACTAGAGAGTAAAGTACACCTCTGGGCATAATTATACACATTCAAACCTCATTTTCCAATAATATTTTATACTCTCTAAAAGCAAAATTATAAGTGAAATTAATAGTCCAAATTGTCATCCAACCTAGAGGGAGTTAAGGAGCTTCAAATTAGTTACATTTTGTCTTCCATTACAGAGATATTCATCAATTTATTGCCCAATTTAAATAACTATATAATCCAAATTATGGGTATAAGTTAAATGCATTTCCATATAGGGATTTTGAGGTTTTCTAATCCCCATCTTATTTACTACAAAAAAACAAGAAATTAAAACTATTCATTTTAACAAAACATCTCAAGATGAAAATAATAATATGCAATGCACGTGTTTTCTTACCTTTTTACATGCATTTGTAAAACCCCAAAATTACAAGTCTTGCAAGTCGCGAGTCGCAACACTTGGAAGTTGGGAAGAACCTCGTATTTGTGAGTTATAATAGAGTATATGATAATCAAATGAAAAAATAATGATGTCGGATTTAGAATCGCCATATACCAACTACATAATCACAATCCAATTTATTCCATTCAATGTTACAGTCATGTTGTTTCAATAAATTTCGAAGAATAAAACTAGGATCTCAGAAAATTGACTCTCAAATCTAAACCCACCCACCATAATTAATTAAAACAAAAGAATTTAATTAAAACTCATTGTAATTCATAAATTCTTTCAGACAAAATCATGTAATACAGTACACAAAAATCCCATCAAAATTTATGAATTGTACTAAAATTAATGAAGAATCAAAAGTGATATATATATATATATATAAGAAAAAATAAATAAAAACAAAAACAAATCGTCTGGTCAATGACTTTAAATGTTTCCAATAACCAAGTGATATAGTGGCGGGCTTCAAAAACCGAGATGGTTTTGGAACTTTGAGAGTGATACATGCACACATTTCAACCATCTGCTAAACATACATCATTGATTTTCCTCTTAAATTCTCGTCGTCACATCTACAATAAGAGGTGCAATTCAAGGACCAATCACAACACAAAAATGTGATTTAATTCTTTTAAAAAATACAAGAAATCAACAAAACAATGTTAAACTTTGGAAAACAAGGGAATTTTTTTGGTCAACTAACAAACTAATACATAGTCAACGCACTAACTCATTGCTATAGTCTCTTGGCCTTCACCAGGGATTAATAATGTTAAATATAAATAAACATTCATTTTAATAATATGAGACGATCATAATAAAAAAGTAAAATTTTGTAATTATCTAAAACATTTGTACAACGTTGAAAACTATATTTTATAGTTAAATTATTACTTATTGATATTTCAATTACTTTTCAATAAAGATAATATCATATTTCAATTATTACTCATTTTTTCAGTGAAGATAATATTTTTTTTTTACTTTTTATTTGTACAAGGTTGAAAACTAGACCTTACTATTCTTTATTCTTTTTTTTTAAGCTAAACCCATCGCTAAATCATTATATTATGTACACAAAAAACTTACAACATTCTCTGGTAAGGGTCTGCCTCGAGGGAAACCAATACCCTTACCAATAGAGATTCATCACAATTTTTCATGACCATCTTATCAGAGTTTTGTGAAAAATATTTGAGAAAAGAGACCAACCTGGTTAAATTTCCTATGATGGTCCATACTATCATAGAAACTAAGAGAGACAAGAAAAATCGTACATCAACCTAAGGAGAATGAGGTCCTTCCTCTCTAAAATCCTTGACCAAAAGGTCAGTCTCCAAGTTTTGTCCCTGAGTAGTTTCAGAAGACTAGGGGTCATCATTCATGATAATGGGTTTTTCTCGAGTGCCTTATGATACAAAGGCTGAATTTGTTTTCCTGGACATGCCTTCCTCCTCTCCAAATTGTGAAACACATATAACCATTCCAAATACCACTTTGCATAAGGCTTCAAATTTTCCCTCAAAAATTTTGATTGTGAGGAGAATATCCCGGAGATCCACCCTTGTGTTACCCACATCTTGGGGAATCATAGTTTTTACCAACCAATAGGTTACTTGCAATTTGAAAAACTTAGTCTTTCTAGTCCTTGAATAAACCAGGTCTTTAACCTAACCCCCAACTTCCTAAAAAATCTACTCATCCTAGAGGGTCTATTTCTTATCTCAAACTACCCTCTCTATTTCCTCCAACCCCCACTTGGCCTCTGCTGGGAATTTCCCCTTGAACAATTGCTCAATTTCTCAAGCATCCTGTACAACTCTAGATGATACCAGTGGATCCTTTGAGGTTGAGGGCCATCCAGACCTTTCCCTTGCTATTCTCTTGCACACCCTCACACTGTTACCCAAGCTACTAACCATTATGTAATGATATAACACACACCTAAGATACCAAATAAACAACAAAGGAAATTCTAGCCAGGGATGAAAGAAATGGAGTGAGAGATAGAATAGGGGAGAAACAAAGCTTGAAAATTCTCCATTTGAGTAAGAACAGAGTCTATAGAAAGGATAAACTTCACACTTCGGACCAATACTAATCCCCCTCTCAAACACCTCCAAAGCCTAATATTAAGTGCCCAATTAAATGGAGCTCACAACACAAAAGGGATATGGAAGATCCATTTCCTCACCCATTATCATTCTCACAAAAAATCCATCAACCAACAATACCTTATCAATGTTCCATTCCAAATACTATTGGAGAGAATTCTTCTCCCAACCACAAACATCATTACTCTAGAAACTTATTGAACCTACCACTTTGAGTTATCATCCTCACCACTGCTACAACCACTCGAGAGGTCGAGGTTAAACATAGACCCTCCAGTCACATTGGTGTACCCTCATCTCTACATTCCCATGGTCATCATCATATTTTCATTTGTCTAGAGGAGGATCAAAAATGCCCCTTACATCCTCACTCCTACCTCTCATCAACACAAATACTCACACCCTACTCCAAACTTAATGATGCATCATTTCTATGTGAAGTAGCATCCGAATGACACATTCAAGCACCACTTATTAATACCCCATCTGGGTGTTGGTTGTTTATTTCATTCATCCTATTACAGTCTTCCCTGAGTTGTGGTAGAACGAGCTCCATCCACTGCCAAAAATTAGAGATGTTAGTCTGTGTAACTCCCTCATTATATAAATAATCTACCAAATATTTTCCCTTATGCTTGATATGGGAGGGAATAATGATACTTGTATTTGGTTGTCCAGTTTTTCCACTTGGGAAGAACTTGTTGATAACCTCCCATTTTTGGATTTTTTGTCTAGGTTAACGCCATTGATAATATTTTCCAAAATTGAGATGAGAAGTTGGGAAGTTGGGATTCACTTTCGACTATTAGACTAATATTCACCATCTCCTTTGCAAGCTGCAACCCTTTTATCAAGCTTGTTGATTCTGCCCCATTATTGGAGTTATTCCATAGTCAAGAGGTGAAAATTTCCTTAATATTTCCCTCCAAGTCTCAAAATACCCCTCCAACCCCTGGGGATCCAGAGTTTCCCTTCGAGGCACCATCAAAATTTAGTTTGAGGTAGTGCATCGGTGCAAGGTCCCAAGTCTCCTTTGACCTTGAGACTCTAGAATTACTTGAGGGATTAGGGAGCCTACAAAAACATTCTAGATTCGAGTTACCGAATATGATTGACTTCGCCCGTGAGTGCTTCCATTCCTCTGATAACCACCATTTCCTTTGTTTGGTCGCTCCTTCCCAGAGGAAGGAAATTTTTAAATCACCAATAATTTTAATAATTTTCATTGGAGCATCTAGGATAGAAAAAAGGTACAAGGGGATATAATGCAGTACAAATTTAATAAGAAAAAATTGACTAGGAAGGGTAAGAAAATGAAAATTCCAACTGGATAGCTTAGCTTCAAGTTTTTTTAACAGATATTCCCATGAAATATTCCAAAGGGCCTTGTCCAACAAAGGAGCTCCCAAGTACTTTCATGGCAAAGAGTCCCTCTGGAAGACCAGGATTCCAAAGATGTTATGTTGGATCGAAAAAGGCGTATTGAAAAATAAAATTTGGGATTTGGAAAGGTTAATGAGGGCCATAAATTATTTAATAAACATATATGAAGTAGCCTTGAAGGATAAATAATCTCTAACTAAAGGTCTCCCCATCAAAAGAGTTTCATCTACAAATTTTCAATGGGACAGGGGGTCAACATTAGGGTGGGGGGAGATTCCTCTAATATTTCCATTAGAAATCGTTGACTTGATGAAACTACCTAGGCCTTTAGCCATGACAATATAAAGGAAGGGCAAGAGGGAATCCCCCTGCCTTATCCCTCTGGTCAGGTTGAAGGTGGGCGAGGGGGTCCCATTGATAAAAATAGAAAAAAGGGCTGATGAGATCGGATTCATGACCCAATGGATCCACTCTTGATAGGATCCAAATGTTTCCAACATGCTTTGGATGAAGTTCCAATTTAAGAAATTGTACAACTTGGATATGTCCATTTTAATCAACATTCTCGTTTTTTATTCAGTTTCAAAGAATGGATTGATTCATGAGCTAAAATTATCCCATCCAAAATTTATCTCCCTTCTACAAATCCTGCCCATTTTAGGGATATAATCTTATTTAATATTGACTTTATTCTATTAGAAATTATTTTTGTAATAATTTTGTAAATCATATTGCATAAATAAATGGGTCTGAAATTATTTTTCGTATTGACCTCCTTCTCATTTGGGATCAAGGTGATGAAATTTGCATTGAAATCTTTGAGGACCATTACAAAGACTCTTGATTCCTCGACCACCTCCCATATATCCTTACCTAGGATATGCCAATAGGTTTGGAAGAAATTGGTTGTAAATCCATCCGGTCCTGGTGATTTTCTAGCTACCATTTCTTTGATTGTTTGTTCCACATCCTCCAAAGATCTTGGGCGAGTCAAGATAATGTTTTGTTTAGGGAAAACTAGGGTAGGAATGACATTGGTGATTGTTTGGATTTATTCCTCTTAGGACTCGGCTTGTTCTTTTAATAATTGATGAAAATGACATGTCATCTCATTTTCAATTTCTTCATGTTGCTCCAGTTTCTCTCCCAAGGTAGTTATTAAGGCTACAACATGATTTTTGTTTCTCTTATTTAGGAGAGAGTTGTGGAAAAAATGAGTATTTTTATATCCCTCCCTTAGCCATCTAATTCTTGATTTTTGTTTCCAAAGGATTTCTTCTTGTTTGTCCTGTTGACTTATTGCCAACCTGAGTTGGTCCTCCTTGCTATGTATCTCATCTGATTAGAATTTTTGGATGATGACTTTTTGGAACAATTCCAATTCCTTCTCTAGTTTCATTCTCTCCTCAAATACATTCCCAAAAACCTCTTTATTCCATTTATTGATTCTTGTCTTAATATGCTTTATTTTTTGATAAAATTGGTACATCTTTGTTCCATATATATTGGATATTTCTTTCCACCAGTATTCAATATTCTTCATAAAATTTGGATGATCCATCCAAAATTTCTTGAATACGAAGGGTTTCAGTGATGGTTTGAGATTACTGTCCCAAGCTAGAAGGATTGGACAATGGCAAGATCTCGTAAAAGGAAATATTTCACTAGATATGGTCTACTGAGTTTGAAACATTACCTCCAACACCAGGAATATATCTAGGAGGATCAAAAATTGGTGGGCTTCCTCTCTTTTGTTGTTCCAAGTATGGTTCCAATTAATCGTTGGAATATCAATGGGATGAATATTTTCTATACATTCTTTAAATGTTTTATTTTCTTCCTCCAGTCTTCGGATCACCCCTTTATTTTCCTAGAGAGAGGTTTTCATGATAAAATGGCCCCTAATGAGCTATGGGTTGGTTTGAAGGGAGACTCACAGGAAAAGGATTCCATCAAGAAAATATCTCTTCTCATTTGGTGATGATGGCCAATAATCATTGGTAATGTAGACCTGTTCTAGAGTCCCAAGAGTCTTGTATCAAGCTATGATGATCCCAAGGGTTATTGATTAGATGTATAACTGGATAAGATCTAGGTTCCATAATATTTATATTCATCACACTCCACCTTCTGCTTCTGCCATAACAACCTCACATTTCTTCCATACCTTCTGGGAAATCATAGTCATCGAATCCTTGTCACATTTGGTTTCTTGAATCATTATTGTGTTTGGTTTTTCTTGATTGATCCTCTTCCTCAAAATCCCGTGCTTGGATGGATCCTTTAGACCTCTGATATTCCATGAAATTACCTTCATATTTAAACTTTTTGGTGGGAACAAAAATACTTGTCTGGGAGGCATATGGCTTGCCAAGAATCCACCAAAAGCACTCATGTTTATTCTATTTTCTACTTTATCAATTTTTGACCTATTTATTTTTCCTCCATAGGGGATTTTTTCTATGTTTTGAGTGCGTTGGTAGTGATGTCAAGTCCACATGAAGTGGTCAGGTTATGGATCTAGTTGCCCCCTTTTCATTTTCATTTCCCTTTAATCATCTCCTTCTACAACTATCTTAATTGGCTTTCTAACATATTGCTCAAGTCATGTTCCCCATGCAATTCCTTCAAATCTTGAATCTCTATTTCCAGGTCTTTCCGCTCCATTTATTGGGATATATTAACCTCCTCTAAACCTGGATAATAAACCTCCATTGTGTTTGTCCCTTGCATCTCAACTTCCCCACTTTCCTTGTGTTGAATGTTTGCCTATGTGCCCACTTTTTTCCTCTTTTAGATTTCCACAACATAATGAGTTGGTATGTATGCATTATATATTGTATCAAAGGGTCCTTATTTATGATATCCCTCCACAATCTCCTCTGAGAGGGATTGAAAGATATATGTATTGTCACCTTCCTTATTTGTAGGTTTGGTCGCCTTTCTCCCCGATTTCCTCTTTTAAGAGACTTTTGTAAAACCATCCTTATCCTACTGAGGTTTAGGTTGATCCCGAGATATCACAAATTTTTTTGGATAATCCTTGAACATGTGACCATTTTCATGACATTTTATACATCTAAAGGGTATATGTTCCTAATCTAGAGTTTGGATCTAGTCATTGTCCTGGTATGGTATGGTTATTAAGTCCAAGAGAGCACCTACTACATTCATGTAAACATATATCTTTGTGTAATATGTATACTGACCAACCCTTGTTACCTCTAAGACTTTCAAAAAGGTGTCTATCATGTTACCCAACCCTTTTAATGTTATTTTATCCCAAAATTATTGGGGTAATGAATACATCCTTTTCCAAATTGGTGCTTCTGTGCAATCCTCCTTCTCTGATGTGAACCTTTCCATCCAATATCTCATATGTAAGCTCATCGAATTGAAGAAGTAGAGTCATTATTCCAAAATATTATCTCTGTCTTCTATGCATGAAAAGGTCACTGTGAAGAAACCCTTAGATCCAAGTTTTAGATCAAGTTTCCCCTTTGAATTCCATCTAGTGTTCATCCATCTGATCAATACTTTTTCAGAGGTCTAGATTCCCATGAACTTAACGATGATTGTGTGATCCTTCATATACTGGATATAATTACCGATCTAAGGTGCTATTGTGTTCCTTCCTTGTTCTCCCCATCTCAGTATCCACCAAAATTGGACCTGATTCACTAGTTATCACCTCCTTGTACAATTTTCCCTTAGTCTGGGCCTATGACCCCATCTCCACCATTGGCTAGTAAGCCCTTATCCTCCTCCATAATTTCTCATAACTCCACACATATTTAGATCTTGAAACCCTACCTTGTTCCCCTACTCTTTGCCTCCATCTTCTTTTCCCATCTTACCACAAATAAAATCAAGTTCCATTAATGCTCCTTATTCATTGTTAATAAAGATAATATAATATCTAAATAGTTTTTCAACAAAAGATCCTAGGGCTTAGGTCACCTTTCAAACAATCTAGAAAAAGTATATTCCTTTTTATGTGGGCTTCACCTAGATAATGAAGTAGATATTAGGGTTCTATAAGTCTTTGGGGATTCAATGATAACCATTAATATAATGGTAGGAAAATCCACCCATGAAGGACATAAATTGAAAAATATAATTTCTTGGATAAAGCAAGAAGCTAGTTTCTTCAACAAAGTCTCATTCTATCACATAAAGTGAGACTTAAATGAGGGGGAAGATAAATGGGCTAAGCATGGATATGATCTTAGCCTTGGTAGTTTTTTCAAAAACGGGGATTTTAACTTTATGGCTATCCCTTAAGATTTTAGCATAAGTGGTTCATAAGGAAATAATCATTCACATGAGGAAACTACTTTCAAAGCATTGGTAGATCCTTGGGATGGGAAACTAGAGGAAACTTATCACCCTTCATCACATGTGGAAGGATTCATTGAACATGGTAATTGAATTCATGTTTGTAGTGTGGTACAATCTTTGTGGGATAATGGTGGGTTTGGGGTAAGAAAATTGGTGTATTTCAAGCTAGTTTAATCTCGTGCATGGTAATCTTGTGAGTATCATGGTTCATCATGGATGGTTTGTGGTTCCTTCTTTTTTCTAGATTGAATTTCTTCATTAGTAGTAGTCCTTGACAATAGGGTGTCAGGATCTATTCCTTTGGCTCATCCTAGTAGTAGTTATTTGAGTCATTCCTACCCTGCTATCAATCTATCACTGGGAATTCATAAGGAAACATGGGTATCGAATGGATTTTGGAAACTAAGTATTGGTTTGGGTGTTCCAATTGGGGAACAAAGAAAGTAGACAATGGTGAAGGTTGGAATTTGTGGGTAATGTTAAGTTTCCCAACCATGGTTCTAGGTGGTGGGATTGCTTAGGTCCAAAAAATTTGCATATTATCCTAACATTTGGATGTGGTCATTTGGGAAGACATAGTGCTAAAGTGGTTGGAGAAAATGATTAAAGTGTTAAAGGCATATGGGAGCATTCTCTTGCAAAAACTTGATTAATTGAAATAGGGTGCAATATTGGGAACGTGTCATTTCCCTTGGTTTTTCAAGAAGGAGTGCAGTCTCTTAGGCACAAGGGATACCCAATTGACTTTAAGAACCTAGAACTCAGGAATTATACAACCTTTGATAACAACCCCCTATCTTATCTTATTAGTAAATTTGGTTTTATTTCTATTTGTCCATTTCATCTCTATTGTGAAAATTTGGATAAAATGGAGAACAAAGAGGTACACGAGCTCATAAAAATCCTAATACACCATGAAGACCTCATTTAGACCAACATAGTCACTTTATTCTCGATGTCTGCAAAAGTTTCATATATTGAGCATCTACGCATCAATCAACATGATAACATAATTAGTACTTTAGTGCATCATAAAAAAAAGGATGGACTATCTAGAAGCAGAGTGCAACATGCTCCACAATCTAACACTCAATTTTCACAAGGATTCTTTGTCAATGGTTTCTAACAATAGGGGAACAAATAACTCAATCCAAGCCAAGACTAAATAGGAAGAGATGGTCCATCAATTGAGAGACCCATTGCAGATAGAGAATCAAGGCTCCCCCTAGACCAACAAAGGATAGGAAGACAAAGGCATTGCGCCAACTTATTGTTAAATTTATGTATTTTAGTATAATATGTATATTAGGCATCTTTGTAAAGCAGGTCAACTTAAAACATCTATTTTTTTATATGTTAGAAACTTTTTATAATGATTTAGGATAAATATTTATTTTTGCATTAAAATCAACAATATGTAACCCATTGTATGCCTTAACTACAACTTTTTTGATTTAATACAAATTTTGTTTTGAGTTAAAATAAAAAAATTTAAAAAATCAACAAAAGATAAAACAATATCTCAATCACTACTGAACTTTAAATGGACACAAAATGTTTTTTTACTTCTTATTTGTGAAACAAAAAACCCCATACCCCATACTAGGTTCCATAAAATGGAAAAATCATAAAAGGTATTCAATTTATTCATATTTTCACTTAAATTAAATTGGAGGTGGTGATAATATTATTAGGTGGTTACAATCATAGTCTTACTTGTACTTTTACCGAGGAAAGTTTATTTGGTATGAAAATTAAATTCAATAAAGAGTAAGTTGCTCCAATAAATGTGTGTCTAATGATGAATTGGAGCAATGATGTATGTATGAAAATAATAACAAAGAATGAATATTCAATAATAGATTTTACAAAAAAAAACAAAAAACCCCATAGGAGGTGCCATAAAATGGTAAAATCATAAGAGGTATTCAATTTATTCATATTTTAACTTAAATTAAATTAGAGGTGGTTACAATATTATTAGGTGCTTACAATCCTAGTCTTGCTTGTACAATCCTAGTCTTCCATGCGCTGGCATTTCTAGCTAAAGGATTTATCCTTGGATCTGCCTTGTACTTCTTCAGATGGAAGTTTGCAACTTTGTGGCCGAAGTTATGACAGTTATAACATTTGATATCATTGTTCAATAGGTCAAAGTGATTGGTGCTACATTGTCTATTCATTGGCTTCTTAGTTCTATGTTGTAAAGATTGTTTATTTCTTGACCTCCTCAGTCGCATGTCTCTAAACTTAATTTGATAATTTGAAATCTTATGACCAAAACTAGAATAGTAAAAATAGTAACCATGGAAGAAATTTTGGTACCTAAAGGATGGCCTTCTTCTTGGAATTTGTTGCTCCATCTTCTGATCTCTTTGTTTTTTTATCACGGATCATCTTGTCTTTATTAGGTTTTGGTGGTAGAGTACTCTCATGGTCTGATTGTCTGTTGACTTGGAACTTGATCATCTTTACTGGCTCTTTGCTTTCTGGTTGTTTGTTGCTTGAACCATTTACATACACTAAACCATTATTCAACAAAGGAGATATATGTTTTCTCAGAATGTCGTTTAGTTCTGCGGTGGCTTTAATGCTTGGAAGATTTTGGAGATACAATGTTTTAAACTTCTCCATCTCTTTTCTGGTTTTTACTACCTCTTCTTCCAAGGATTCACATCTTGCCTTCTTTTCTGATAATTGTTGTTTCAAAATGTCCTCTATTTTCTTTGCGTTTTATAATTCCACTTTTAGCAGGGAAAAGTCTTCATCAGACTCTTTATTTTCTTTCTCGAATTGTATCAACAATTGTTTTTGCTTTTTCTTCTTAAATCTGACTAGCAATTTCTTCTAGAGCACTGATCAATTCTCCTTCCAAGTCAACCACAGCTTCTTCATCGTCAACATCACTTACTGTGATTTTATTATCATAATACTCTTTGGCCATAAGCATAAAGTCATTAATATTATCTTGACAGGAAGAGTCACTATCTATTTCTTCTAAAGAGTCATCATTGTTTACAGATAAACTTTTCTTTTTACCAAATCTCTTGGGTTTGTACTTATTTTCACCTTCAGAATTTTGATCTTGTTTCTTGTGTGGACACTTAGATGCAAAGTGACTTATCTTCCCATAGTTAAAACATTTTAAGGGAAATTTTCCTTGGTACTTGCTTGATCCTTTCTTTAGTCTTCTCACAAATTTTGCTTCAATTTCATCAATCTCAGAATCCTCATTCTTATCTGCTCTAAATGATGCTTATCTAGAGGTGGGTTTATCTTTAACCATCCTCATTTCATATGCATTCAACATTCCTAGAAGTTGATCAAAAAACAAATCTTTTATATCATTAAGTTCTTCTATAGCAGAAACCTTTGGGTTGAACCTATATGGCAGAGATCTCAAAAAATTTTGAACTAAAGAGGCTTCCTCAATTTTTTCACCAAGTTCTTTCATTGCATTTACTAGTTCTTCAACTCTTAGAAAATACTTCCCAACAGTTTCATCCTCTTTCATCTTTATTTGTTCAAATTGTACTCTATAGGTTTGAAGCTTGGCATCCTTTACCTTCTCATTACCTTCATAACTACTAATGAGTTTTTCCTACATTTATTTGGCAGTTTTTAAGTGCATAACTTTTACAAATTCTTCTTCTGCAAGCCCACTCAGAATAACATTCATAGCCTTAGTGTTGAAGCTGAATTCTAGCTTGTCATACTTATTAGCTAGTACAATCGGCTTTACATAACCAACCTCTACCACATACAAGACATTTGCACCTAAATCCATTATGTAGGTTCTCATCCTAACTTTCCAGAAGGCAAAGTTTGTTCCATTGAATAGGGGGGTCTTATTGGTTGAAGTTACTTCATGGCTAGTCATGTTTAAGCTCTAGGATCTACCCTTAGATAAAATGAACCAGCTTTGATACCAATTGTTGGACAACTGAGAGGGGGGGTGAATCAGTTGTTATTGTTCTTAAACAATTATGCCCATTTTAAACTCTTTATAGAACA
>ML807685.1:138620-162728 GCA_009831015.1 Picea engelmannii | reverse complement strand
TATCTCTCATGCCCCTCCGTCCCTCCATCCCTCCTATCTCCCCCCTCTTCTCTCTCTCTCTCACTTGTTCACTCTTTCTCTCTCATACACACTCTTTCTATCCCTCTCCCTCCCTCTTCATATATATACAAATAACCATTACATGTCTAAGAGAAAAATAATTAACCATTACATGTCTAAGAGAAAAATAATTAATCTATATTAAAAAAAAAAACATTATTTACAAATTAACCAAAACATACTAATATATCCCATAAATTTTAAATATTCACATTATATATAAACAATAATTATAACATAATTTGTATTGTTTAATTTAATAATAATTAATTAAAAATTCCTTATTTATGAAACAATGCACAAACCATAAATCAAAACAAATACGAGAGATCTTTATCTAAATGTTACGAAGACTAAAAGGACTTGAATAGGATAATGAACATAAGCCTTTTCTTTTCTCTATTAACATTCTTGAAAATCACACCTACTATAATCCGAAGCAATCTATTTCGTAAAACTGGTTTTAACTCATTTAAAAAATCATTAATTTTTTTAATTTAAACATTATTTTTATAATTACTCAAAATCGTTTAAATACATTTAAAAATTAAATATTATTTTCTAATTTTCAAAGATTTTAATAAATCATTCTTCACAACCACAACTTTTTTTTAAATTAAACACAGATAAAGCTATATTGAATACTACTAAATCTGTCAAAACTATCTTCGATTTCATGTTAGGAAGTAATAAGGATAAAACATGCTAACTAAATACAAAATATTAATAACAATTATTAATGTGACAGTAATGTGCACATATTTGCTATCCAATAGACCTGTCACTGACTTTGCCAAAGTACAAAAGAGAGTTTTCCCAACTCTCAACGAGAAGACCATCCATTTTGGCAAAATGAATTTTTCTTATGATGTGGGGATTTAATTCCAAGTTTAATGGGGATTGATGGGATTCCGAGTTTGATGGGATTTTTCTTACCAGTTAGCCTACAAAGCATTTGACAATTAACGGAACAACAAGATTATAACAACTAGTGAAAGCTAAATAAAAAAACTGCTAATTGGACACTTAAAAAATCACTAAAGTACACAGGATAATTGGAACCCAGAAAAAATCTTATACTACAACAATAAGAGAGTGGACAGAGTGAACAAGTGGAAGTCAAACTGGGCAAGTAAGCAGGCTGATGGATGGATGTTTTGTCTATTTACAATATAAATAATATTTTCAATAAAAGTTTTAAAAAGCATTTTCAGTTGCTTGAACCCGGGTATCCTAACCAACCAAATTATACTCGATTAGAGAGTCAATAGAGAGTCAATAACACTAGCTAGGGTAAAAAAGATTGGCCAATGAACACTGCAACAAAGTGGACAAGTATTTTATATTTTATGTTTTTCAAGTTCAGGGAGGGGTTGAGCGAAGTATTTGTTTCTGGCAGCCCCAACAGATTATGGTAGGAGTAGCCAGCTACAACAATAGACACTGGCTTGTAACTTTGTATAAGCCAACTCCACTAATAATTACCAAATATATACAAAGCCACAACGATAACTAAACAGAACATAACTCTTACAAATGCAGAAGCACATGTTGCAAAAATGATAGCAAGGAATGAAACTGAACATAGAGGATGCTGGCCATTAAAAAAACCACTTGAAATGACTAATAAGTCAGCTAATCAAAACATAGTTTGGAGAAAAGATGAAAAGGCCTAAAATACAATAAACACAGCAAGAAAACTTTTAAAATGACTAATAAAAACAGAGTTTGGAGAAAAGCTAACTAAAAAGGCTTAAAAGACACAGAACACAACAAGGGGCAATGGAAAAAATTTACTGGTTGGAAACATGACCACACCTCCTATGCAAGAGATTTTTGTGCTGCAACAAATACTTATCTGAATCAAAAGAATTTGATGATGCTTTCAAGCTAGTTTGGCGGTGGGGAGATGTAGCCACTAAAACTTCATTTACCCTAAAAAGGGTTGGGATTGCGTCGTTGTAGACTTCTGGATCCTGAAAGATACTCATTAAGGATGCTCATTAAGAAAAAAAAACTGTGATGGATGCTCATTAAGGATGAAGACTTAGACCGTTAATAATAAAGAAAAGGAACAGTAGAAAACCATGCTAATGATGAAATGAAACAAGAAAATCATGCTAATGATAAATAAAGACAAGAAAATATTGTTAATGACAAATAAAAACAGTCAAGGTTAGAAGAAGAGCAAGCAAAGGAAGCCACAGCTATAACCATTTACTATAACAGGTATGAATCTCTATTTTGAGGACAACCGTGATTGAGACTAGGAAGCAAGACTGCATTCATTTAAAGAAAAGAAAAGCATGCTAATGATGAATAAAAACAAGAAAAAAAGGTTAAAGATCGATTCAGACGAGAAAACCATGGTAATGATGAATAAAAACAAGAAAAACATGAAGGTAACCATTTATTAAAGAGGAATATGTAGACACACCTGTCATGGGCCTGCTCGTTTATGTGTGGGATCCTCTGCATGTGACCGACCCGGGGATTATGTGAGGGAAATGATATTGGCATAAAGCCTGATGAAAATAGAGCAGAGAAGATTGTTACATGTCAGAAGCCTCGATGATTCAATTCAATTAAGAAGCCATTCTAGAAGACATTAACAAACCCATAAATATATCAGATCGAACCCATAAATATGATTTGATACAAGAAGACAGAAAAAAAACCCATAAATATATCAGATCGAAGAATGGAAATAGAGCAGAGAACAATGATACCTCCATGAATCTCACACGACCATCCATCCAATAAAAACAAAGCAGAGCAGAGTGGTACCTGCCAAGAAACTTTCATGAGTCAATTCAATAAAGAATCCATTCAAGAAGACAAAAATAACCCATAAATATATCAGGTCGAACAATGAAAAGAAAGCAGAGCAGAGTGATACCTTCTTAAGTCCATTCAATCAAGAATCCATTCAATTCATCGAAACAGAGAGATCCATTCAAGCCCAATACAATGCAGAGAACCTGCAAATGACGAGGAGGAGGATGTAAACGAAAGCGTTTAATGACGAGGAGGATGATGTAAACAAAAACGTAAAACGTTTTAACTATGATATATATATATATATATATTTCGTCCGTCCCTCCTTGACCGTTAGAGGAGCGGATGAGTGCAAGTTGTGACGTCTATCAACAACAAAAGCTTGATCTTCTTTTGCAAGAAATTCTCCCTCCTTTCGCTTATCAAAATTTAAATTTGAACTGCCACACGGTGAGAGCTCCACCTCATCCTCAGTTTTGGGAGATAATTACTTATGGCAAAGTGGGTGTCCACCAAGGTAGTGGCCCCTAACACCATGCCATTTTAGGCTTGCGGATATTTGACGTGTATTGTGAATCCCTCCAACTCAAGCCAAAGAGGATGGTTAAACACGGTATCGTTTATTGTGTTGGAGGAAAAAGTATGGCATACAAGAAGGCAAGCATCTACCGTTGCTAGGTTGTCATCAAAGAGGATGAGGTCAGATGAAAGCTAAAATCTGTTTTCCAATAAAAATGGATAAGGTGAAGTGGGTTGTTACCTTGGAAAAAGTGTTGTACTCGAGGAAGAGTGCACTAGTTGGAGATAGAGCATGCACAGAGTTTGCAAATTCAAAAGTGAGGATGTTGAGTGTATGCGAAAATTAAGGGAAAATGATTTGACTCTATAAAAACGTCATTATTCCCTCCTTCCACTTTATCTACTTGCAAATTTTCTTTATGTCATTTAGATAATTTTTTAAAATTGGACACATTGATAACCCATCCTCAACATTTCAACATTAACTTCCATTAACTTTCAACATTAATTTCATGTAGCATTTTTTTATCACGTTAGTAGCACATTGATAGACAAGTTCTTTCTTTGCTCTTTTCCAAATTCTTGTTCCTTCCACGTTGCATGAATTTGGATTTCAACCACCTTAAAGAGATAGTCCAACATAAACCCTAAGGTATCTATAATTTGTCATTTTAGTAGGACAATGAGATATGTGCTTTGTTTTGGTCATGCAAGTTGGGAAGACCAATATCACCAATTCCCATTAAGGATATTTGCTTGTTCATCATTCTCATTTTTTATTTACGTGATTTTTGTGCATGCGTTTGAAAATAACAATAGAGATAATAATAGTTGAATAAGCCTATATTGTAGTGTCTTGGAATAGGTTCTACAATTATAAGTCCTCTCCCCCCATTCCATATTGGTTGTGATGATTGGTCATTTTCATGATATAAGCCTCAATATACCATGGTGCTTATGCACATGATGGTGTCCATAGAGGTAGTCTCACTTGAATAACATAGTAGTCAATTTATTGCACGATGATTATGCTTTATTGCTATGCCTTCCCCTCCTTCCACTATGTGGAATGTGTGAATAATAATAGTGAGTAACTAGGGGAGTTTGATGTAGGAGGATATGTATGTCTCCCTTCTACTTGATTTGAATGGAGATTATGTCTCTTCAATACTAGTAATTGTGATCCATAATCCCATGGCTTCATGTATATTTGTTGTCAAGGTTCCCAACACCTAATGTGGTAGGTCTAGAAAGAAAATAATTATGGGTTTTGCATGCTTTCTATTATCCTAATTAAATGATTGTAACGTAAATATCTCTATTGAGATTATAAATCATGGATTGTCTTGATCTTTTGGAGGGAGAGTAATAAGGGAAGAGAAACATATTACAAGTGTGTTGTTGTTTTGAATATTTGAGTTGATCTAAGGATTTTTTTGTAATCTGATTATAAATGGGTGTTGTGTAATGGCGAAATGCCTCCCTATCTATATAAGAATCAATATGATCGCATGTGTATGAGATACTTGTTTAGAGCATTGATAATGGGGGTCGATGGTAAAGATATTATAACATGGATATTCTAGATGGAGCACTACTTTGATCTACACCAAGTGCCTATTGCATCGTTGTATTTAGAATATGATCAATTTGTTTGGTATCAATGAATTTGTGAAATAAAAAACAATTCTATTATCGTTTGGTCCATTTTTACAGATGGATTGATATCACATTATGGGGGTATTAAGAGAAATACATCCTTTAGTTAATTGATAAATCTTTGGCAAAAGGGTCCAATTACAGAGAACATAAAACAATTTCAAAAGCTCAATCTTAGGGTAAAGGATATTCCCAAGGATAATTTGTTAGATCTTTTTATGGGAACTCTAAAGGGGAACATTCAACATGAGGTGTGTCTCTTAGAACCTAAATCTTTAGAGAAAGCTTTCAATATGAAAAGGAAATTAGTGAAAAAAAATATGGCTACTAGACGGGTGGCCTCTAACAACTATAGAGAGAACGATGTTCCCTCTCCTAACCTCAATCAATTGAAAAGGTTGACACCTCAACAAATGGATGAAATAAGAGAAATGGGACTATGTTTCAATTGTGACAACAAGTACAACAAGGGGCATAAATGTGGTGAGAAGAAATCATTATATATAGATTGTGAAGAGGAAGAAGATCAAGAATTAGAACCATCAAAAGATCTAGATCTAGAAGATACTACTCCAATGATATCTTGTCATTCATTGGATGACATCAGTACCCCACAAACACTCAAGATATAAGGATACATCAAAAAGAAAAAGGAAACATTGTTGATTGATTCTGGTAGTACCCATAGCTTCATCAATTACAAATTAGAAAAATAACTCGATTTCTTTGTATATCTAGCACTAGAGTTTCAAGTAATGATTTAGATGGAGGTACCATAAAAAAATTTGGGAAGTGCCATAGTATTAAGATCAACATGGGGGAGTATTTTTTGGATAGTCCCACATTTTCCATCGACATGGGTGGTCTTTATGTTGTATTAAGGGTCCAATGGTTACAATCATTGGGAACATTGGCCCTTAATTTTCAAGATATTTTCATGATATTTTCCTCAGAAGGCAAGGAAATTGATCTTAGAGGTATCCAAAGGAATACCTATAAGGTGATAAACTCTAATAACATGACATAATTACTCAAAAAGGGACACCATGGTGTAATTGCACAATTATGATCACTAGATGTTCAAACATATATGTCCAATGCTCCATTAGATCTCAAAATAGTTATCAACAATAATTCCAAGGTATTTGAAGAAATGCCTAAGCGTATTCCACCTGCTCGAGATAATGACCATGTTATTCATTTCCAAACAGGAAGTGTACCACCTAACATCAGGCCTTACAGGTATTCATATGCATAAAAGAGTGAGATTGAGCGTATGATCCAGGAAATGTTATAGGTTGTCATCATTCAACATAACCAAATTTATTTCTCTTCACCAATGGTGATGGTTACAAAAAAGGATGGTTCTTGGCATATGTGTCCAAATTATAGACAACAAAACAAAATGACCATCAAAGATAATTTTTCTATTCTTGTCATTGATGAATTATTAAATGAATTGCATGGAGCAATTTTATTTACTAAGTTGGATCTTCATTTGGGATATCATCAAATTAGAATGAGGTAGGAAGACATTCCCAAAACAGTCTTTAGAACACATGAAGGTCATTATGAGTTTTTGGTTATGCCATTTGGACTTAATAATGCACCTTCAACATTTCAAAGCTTGATGAATTCCATTTTCAATCCCTTCCTTAGAAAATTTGTGTGGGTAATTTTTCGTGACATACTAATATACAACGAATCTTGGGAAGAGCATGTACAACATGTTGATAGAGTATTACAACTATTGGAAGAGAAACAACTTTATGAAAATCCTTCCAAGTGTGCATTTGGGGTTCAAGAAGTGGAATATTCGGGTCATATTTTATCTCATGGAGGTGTAAAAGTGGACACTAACAAAATTAAAGCTATGATGGAATGGCCAATTCCAAAAAAATTGAAGAAACTTAGAGGATTCTTAGGATTGACGGGATATTACTACAAGTTTTTCAAGAACTATGGCCAAATAGTAACACCTCTAACATCATTATTAAAGAAGGAAGCATTTTCTTAGACTCAAGTGGCAACCAAATTGTTTGAAAAACTTAAGTAGGCTATGTGTACAACTCATGTATTGGCCACACATGACTTCACAATGTAAAATACCTCTATGTTGGGATGGGTCTCGATACATCATATACATGTATCACTTCCCGTAATTGCTTAAATTTATTGATCAATGGTTGGCAATAGATATCCTTTGTCTTCACTTATCCTCTACCAAGGACTATAAGATCCAACTCAAGAAGTTAATTCTTCATGGAAAACCATGGGGGAATATTGTTATTGATCACTACAACTAGCCAAATAGAATGGTGTTTTGGAGGGACTATGGGTTATCTCCATCCATAGCTATGCTCAATAAGAGGATTTGTACTTCATCCTTGAATTTATTGGGCCATGTATCCTCTATATGCTTCATGGCTACTGAATCTACTAGGATTCACATAACTCCCAACTCACTTCTATGTGAGGCATGCCACCCTTGCAACATGGTTAATTGTTTTCAATGAAAGAGACTTTGAATCCTTCGAATTATAGGCATGTGCCTCAATATCTTATGAGGAGGACTATGTTCCTTACCCTTGTTTTTTTTATTTATGGTACCTGTCATACCCACATTCTAGACATATGTCTTTGTCCGGATATTCATTTTTGTATAGAATACAATCATCTCGACAAGCATGGTATTATATGTACTCAACACCCACCATTTTCAGTATTTGTTTTTCCTCTGTGCAGTTATCGGGAAAGAAATTATCACTCGGAAGTACATTGTTTTGAATAACATTCAATTAGAGGGAAACAAAAATTTACACTGTCATTAAGCATGAATAAAATTGACCCTTTTCTTCCTTTATTGTGTGACAATATTCCTTCAAAATTTAGCAGAATTAATGGTTAGTTACCTCAAAAGTGCCATGAAACACATGTCTGACATACCATACATTGCTTTCAAGTTTTATAGTAACATTGTTGCCCCTAGCCGGGTAGACCTTGAAGACTCCAGTACTGGACCAAATAGAGGGGGGGTGGAACAAGATTTCAGGTTTTCATAGAAAGTATCTACGACTTCAGCGTCATCCCCTAGTTCCTTTTTCTAGAAGGCATCTAACAACATTCCCTCCATAGTCTGGGTATCCCATAACAAATCATCCATACCAACCTATATACCATTGTGAGTATATGTTGAAGAATGAAAGTTTAATTGAACAATTTGTAAGTAGTTATGTTGTTTAACTTTCCTTTTTTTATAATTAATGAAAAAAAATAAAACTTTATATTAATTACATCGACTATGCTTTGTCATATTGTATTAAACATGTAGGAAACAAAGTATGGAATGTAGACATCAAAGGATATTAGAATGTATGGACTCGACAACAACAAATTTGTTGAAATTCAATCCCACACTCTTCAAGATTACAATTTTAGGGAAGGATAGTTAAGAAGGCATCATCCCAAGGCCATGATAGAAGCACATTATAAATAAGTTGAATTAACTTATCCATATAAGATCAAATATCAAGAAGAGTATAAGGCACTAGAAGGATCTATAACTTAAAATCAAGTGAAACAAAGGAGAACTTAGATATGTAGTCCTAATATTAAAGATGAATCCTTGAAGAAAGATGAAGTTGCAAGTCAATTGGATAATTTACATAGATAGATCAAGGAGTATTAGAGATTGAATACTATAGAAACAACTAGGATACTGAGGTAAACTGAGGATAAAGAAGAACAAGAAAGAGTAGAAGTCAAACTAATTTCTCAACAACAAGCTACTAAAATAAAGTGAATTTGACAAGGATATTGTAATGTCCCCCACCTATTGATGAAGAGGGTTGGAGAGACTCAATAGTATAGATTTCCCCACTAGACTATAGTCTCAGGCATATTGGGGACAAGGTCAACCAGAAAACATAATATTCTAAAGTTAAGTTGACCTTGAGGAAAAATGGTAACTCAACGAAGAAAAATAAAAGATGGGTTAGGTTAAGAGTTAACCTTAGGGGTAAACTAACTCAATGGAGGAATAGATTGGATCTATAAAGGAAAGGACAGGGCACACTCCTTATTTATTCTAGATTATTATCTTATTTACATTGGAGATTTAGAGCACAATCAATTTTGAGGGTTTTGAGTCTAAAACCCTAGAGATCAACTCGGTGGTGAAATATCCCACCTTTATTGATCCAATCTCGGTCCCATAGGTGAAATAATCCTCCCACACCATTCTATAGTGTTGCAGGTTGGTTCTACAGGAAGATTACGGGCTAGGACGAAACCCAGGGGGGATTCCAGCTAGGGGAGCGCACCACCTTGGAGATATTGGTTTGATCTCGAGGAAGGAGGAGGTATTTTGGAAAATTTTGGGTTCTCTTTGTAGGGTCTCAGACATCATTCTTGGTTTATTACATAGGATTTTATCCTTTAAGTTTATTTATGTGATCTTGGCACGAATTGTAGAGAAGGAGGGCACATTGCAGTAAGTTGTTTTCAATGATTGGTGGCTCAGATCTTCATAGATTGGCTTGAGACTTCACCATCTTGCTAGAATTGGTCCTGATATCCCCCACTTTCAGGGATAACTAGGAGATCATGTCTCGAGGCCCATAGGTCCTAGACATGGAGTACCGAGAGAAGGATTGACTTTAGCATGGACCTGGAAGGCCCACCTTTTCTTTCTTCCAACATATTTATCTTGTCAGTAGCAACAACATCCATCACCATCGGATTGGTCCTATTTCAGAGAAGGTTCTTGCTCCATGAGGTAATTAGTCCGGGTATCATGGTATCTGTCACTTTGATCATAAAAACCATTAAATGTATGCATCTGGTTACTTTTATTTCTAACAATTGCTTGGATATTACACTTGCCTAGAAGGTAAAAGCAAGCTAGTAAAAGATAAAAGCCTAAAAATGAAATCTCGAGATGCTTCGCCCAGGGATCCCCGAGAAAGAAATAAAAGGCTTCTCAATAAGAAACAAGAGGGAGCCAGAAAAATAATAAAACAAGACCTAACCAGAGGATAGGGGGTCTCATCACGAGCCAACCTATTAGGTCCATGGGTACCTAGCAGTATGACATTTCCACCAGTTGGTTACCATGCCAGGGCAGTGACTCTCAGTTGCATGGCCAAGGGAAAGGGGGTCTCATCACGAGCCATCCTTCTCATCTCTATGAAAGTACTTGTGGGTAACGTTGTCACCACTGGTCACCACGCCAGGGTAGTGTCACCCGATTAGCTCTTGATAAAAAATAAATAGAAATAAAATATAAAAGAATAAAAAGAATAAGAATAAAAGGAAAGAATGGGATTGGAAAGAATGCATCCATGATAGGTACAACTCGCCTTCTAACAAAGGCACCCACAGGTAACATCTCTTGCATCCTTGGCCCTTATTGCACCCAGATGCTTGGACCTCCCCTGACCACATCACCCATGTACATGGCTTGGATGAGGTCTCTTTTGGGAACTTTCCTTGTCCAGTGGACACTAGCCCAATAGGACGCCTTGTCTTTTCCCCCAGACTTGTATTGTAGGCGTGTGTAACGTCTTTGAGTTGTTAACTGATGTATTAGGGATTTTATGCTCATGTTTAATAATATTGATGATGATACATGATTGATATTTCTATGATCCTTGTGACTGATGAGTCCATGGAGGGCATAGCCTTTGATGTGCAGGACCATGCCTGACGAACAGGTGTCATTTGGACTTGTACAAATGGGGAGATGATCAGTTTGGACCTCCATGGGGCTGAAGATCCCATCAGATGGATGTTGAGACCCCATCAGGGGGCAGAGACAGGATGAGGATGGATCAGGGGCTTTGCACCAGAGAAGAAGAGGACGTTCCACCAGAGGCACTTTGGCATAGCTTGACCTAGGGGGATTGAACCTCTTTCAATGGAACGTTGGCCTTAAAAGGCCTAGGACGTCACCCTTGATGACCATGACATCAACCAGCCTATTGGACATCTTGGGAGGCAGATTGGGCAACATTGGCACGTGTGGCATGATGGAGAAGCCCAAGGAGGGCTAACGTTTTTCTCCAAGATGACACATTTTCCCTAAAAGGGGCTAACATCTCCTTTGGAGGGGCTTCATATCTCTTTTCATCTTGATTAGGGTTTTAATTTGACATTTTAATGTAAAAACAATATGATTTAGTATTTTGGCCTTGTTGGCCTTTTACATGACCTAAAATGTAAATTTAGGTCATGAAACTGTATAAATGAAGGATTTTCACCTTCATTTTTGGATAAGAACTCACTCACTCCATAAGGAGGTCTGAAATTTGCACCCTATCTTGGGTTATTGGATGATTTAGTGATGCACACTTGTTGAAGTAGGACTATTTTGGCATATTTTGGCTTTTCTCTTAATGGAAGGTGTTACAACTAGGGTTTTCATTGCTTCTTCTTAGTGAATTGTAAGTATTTTTCTACAAAACTTATTGAATGAATGGTTGTTGTTTAATTTCTTGCATATTTTTATGATTTTGCTGAACAAAACCCTACGTGACAAGGACACAAGTAGGTCCTTGTGTCATGTCCCAATTGAGAGAAAGTTTTCAGCCATTTGAAGAAGGAGAGAGCCTAGCCATTGCTACATTCCCTTCTCCTCTTCATTTATTGCTAGTTGTACTTCCTGTAATATGAGAAGAGAGAGATGCATTAAGCCTAAGTCTAATACACTTAGGGCTGATTTTCTTTAGGTTTTTCTGAAAAGGCCTTGCTATAGCAACACCTTGCTTTATCAAACCCTCTAGTCTTGGTTTTATGCCTCATCTTTCAACTAGCCATTTTTTCCATTTGAGTTAAGGAAGGAGGAGAGTGCACCGAGTCCTAGTTTACCTACACCAAGGTGAGCCTCTCTCCCCTAGGGTTTTGAATTTGGGGCATTTCTCTAGCAACACTCCAAAGCCTCTCCCTCTAAGTCCTTAACCTACTTAGCTTTCCCTCCTTTAGCTCTTGTGCCTTCCACTATTTGACTCCATTAACCCTAAGGCACTGATCTAAAGAGACCTCATGCACTGAAGTGACCTTTATCACAAACAACTCTCAACACTTTGAATCAAACCCTAACCTAACTAACCCTAGCCTAGAACTAACCTTCTAACCCTATATGTTGTTGTCATCCCCTGCTATTAACACCTTTGTGCAGCAAATGTTTTGTTTTATAAGCAATTAAATGATGATTAAGGGCATAAATTAAATGAAGTGTTGATTTATTAATTTGAATGCCATATTGTTCTAGTATTTATTAGTGAAGTGACAATTTTTATCATTATTTATAAACATTGACTTCATCAATATTTATTGCTTATATGTTCATCAGATAGTCATCCATTTATATGAAGTACTAACCCATTGAATTAGTTTGCATATATCGTTTTGTTTTTTCTTTGTCTCAGGCAGGTATATCTTTGGGGGTTTTAATTTATTATTGGTTGTTTATCCAGGACTATCTGCTTGGTGGTGACTTGTGAGGGGGGAATCTATCCTTGTCTTTTAATCCTCTTGCCTTCTCAAAACCCCGGGTTACCGAGGACATCTCCCCCGGGCCTCACCTCCCTAAAGAGAAAGAACCATCCCATTGTGGTGACATTGGGTGGGATTGGTTCCTGTTATGCCAGTTTGACCTTCAAACCTCAAGATTTTATCCTTGCTACAAACTGTGTGATAAAATTTTGGCGCCATTGTCGGGGAACACTAAGTCAAACCTTTCTCAGAAGACACTTTTCGGTAAACCTTTCCTCTCGAGTATTTATCTTACATGCTTACCTAGCGACTCCACTTAGGGTATTTTCCCTTATCTTTTGATAGTTTCAAGAAAATTATTTGGTGACTCCACTGATGAAAAAATAAACTATGACTTCACAATGGGACCCAGGAAACTACAAGCCTTTAGACATGAGTAACATCCCAGGGTACCCTCAATAAATGCCCTTTGAGTACACAAATTTTCTCCCTGGATTCACTGGTGGTGATAGAGAAAGAGATGACTATGACATGAAAAAATTCTGGAACTTCTTCCTATCCTACCCTGTCGATGATTATGCTGAAGACGTCATCATTAAACTTTTCTCTACCACTCTTTGTTGCAATGCCAAAGAGTGGTATGACAACCTCCTTGATGCCAACATCACAACTATGGAGCAATTTGAGGAAACCTTTCTCGAGAGATGGGGTATCTAATTAGAATACATCCTAGTACTACTAGAAGAAATCAAGCATATAAAGCAAACTAAGGATGAAACTATCAGAGACTTCCAGGATAGATTTGAGAACATGTTGTATCAAATTCCTGAAAGTCATCATCCCAAGGAGAGATACCTTTTCCATATCTTTAATTGTGCACTTTTGGGATATCTGAGTTTTCCCCTTGATAATAAATCCCCGAGGACGCTCGATGAAGCTTAGAACATGTCTGCAAGGATTGAGGATATAATCTCTTTGTCTGAGATAAGATGTCACTTTACCTCAAGGACTCTTAATAGGGAAAGTCTGTTTTCCCTTGAGAACCTCATTGTTGATTTCCAAGAAGAAGAGGAACAAACCAAAAAGGTTGTTGAAGACACAATTGAGGAGCCAGAACCCAATGACGAAGTGTCAACATGCCCTCCTCCTCCTAATGAAGCGATCTAGAAGCCTTCTCCACCTGCAAAACAACAAGACAATAAGGTTAGTTTCTTTCCTTTTCAGGATTTTGATGATACCTTGTTCCATGATTTAGAGAGTGATGGAGAAATGGAATCCCCAAACGAAGAGGATTTTCCTTGTTGTACAATCAAAGATGGAGGGGAAAGTCATGAGGATAATACAATAATGCTTGTTAAAGATATTCAAGTCCTTGAATCTCCTGCACAAGAACAAAAAGTAAGTTACCCTCCTCTCCAAGATTTTGATGGTTGTCCACTTTATGATTTGGTAAAAGAGGAGGAAATGGCTGAGCTTTTGGATATTTTGAATATTCCATGTTATGATACTAATATTGACATAGTTGACATTGATGAGTTCATACATGCTGGAAGATGTAAATGGGATATAGTTGGTTTTGATATGGACCCCATTTACGACATTGAGAATCATTCCCAACTGTTTCCTACACAGTTGTCACAATAGATTACCTTTGATTTGTGGCAACAAGGGGATGATATATTTACCGATGCTCCCCAAGAACCCAAGGTTGACCTAGTGACATATGTTCTAGCGATTTTCGGTCTTACCCTGAGACCTTTGATGAGAACTCCTCCGAGCACTTGGATTTATCCTATGAAGATGACTATCAACGACCATTGTGCTCGTATTTTGATAGGAGTAGGGACATTGTTTTCCTAAATAAGGATTCTCATGACGTTTTTCTTCAGCCACCTATTATCACTTTACCTTGTTGTTTCATTAGAGGTATGGTTTGGAATTATATATTTAGTATTGAGTTTCCTCTGAAGCAAGCCCTAGAATCCAAGGGGTGGTTGAAAACCACAAGTTCAAGCCTATCATCTCAGTGTTTCAACTTTCCCTTGAGAGTTTTCCAGTCATCCGCTAGATCCTTGTTAGTCCCTTCAGAGTGTGAAGACGTCCTGGGTGGCTAGTTTGTAGACCTATTGATTTGTTGTTCTAAACCTTGGATTCTTCATGACTTGTTCCTGAATTGGATTGAGCACTTTCATTAGAGATCGACGTGGCATGATTTTGTCCCTCCCACCCGCCTCCATGAGTTAGACTTTGTGATTTCCAATGATATGATATATGTTCTAACCCATGACATTTTTGTTCTTGAATTATCACTATTTTGGTTTATGATGAAGCAAAAAGGCAGGTATCATGGGACGTTGCTGGATTGGCTTCACTGGTTGATTGACTACACCCAACATCCATCCAACAGGTAGGTACAAGTAAGTACTTTGCTTTATATTCACATTTATGATTTCTTTATTTCAGTCCTATATATCTATTTATGCTGGGGTGGCATTACCACCCCAATTTTGTTATTGATGCTTCTATTGAGATTGATCAGGTCAGCAGGTTATGCCAGATATGTTGAGGTTCTCATGTGCTCTACGATGACAACATGTTCCAAAGTTGGAGCCAGATGTTATCCCCCACTTTCATGGATAAATAGGAGATCATGTCTCGAGGCCCACAGGTCCTAGACATGGAGTATTGAGAGAAGGATTGAATTTAGCATGGCCCTGGAGGGCCCACCTTTTCTTTCTTCCAACATATTTATCTTTATAGCAGTAGCAGCATCCATCACCATCGGCTTGGTCCTGTGTCAGAGAAGGTTCTTTCTCCATGAGGTAATTAGTCTGGGTATCGTGGTATGTGTCACTTTGATCATCAAAACCACTAAATGTATGCATATGATTCCTTTTATTTCTAACAACTGCTTGGATATTACACTTTCCCACTTGACCATGCTCGGGGGGATTGACAGGGTACCCTAGAAAGCTTGTGTCTGTAGGTTTTGGTTTTCCACTGGGGGGGATTTCTAAAAATACATCGCCCACTCCCATCATAGCACCACGATTTCATCTTGTTCCCCGCTCACTTGTCCCATTCCACTTGTCCAAGCATTGGGTTGACCTATTTTCAGGACAACACCTTATCTCATGGGAAGAACTAGCTAAAGGCCCAGAAGGTAAAAGCAAGTTGGTAAAAGATAAAAGCCTAAAAATTAAAGCTTGAGATGCTTCGCCCAGGGATACCTGAGAAAGCAATAAAAGGCTTCTCAGCAAGAAACAAGAGGGACCTAAAAAAATAATAAAACAAGACCTAACCAGAGGATAGGGGGTCTCATCACAAGCCAACCTATTAGGTCCATGGGTACCTAGAAGTATGACATTGCCACCAATTGGTTACCATGCCAGGCCAGTGACTCTTGGTTGCATGGCCAAGGGAAAGGGGGTCTCATCACGAGCCAACCTTCTCATCTCTGTGAAAGTACTTATGGGTAACGTTGTCACCACTAGTCACCATGTGAGGGAAGTGTCCCCTGATTAGCTCTTGAAAAGAAAAAGCAATAAAAGATAAAATAATAAGAATAAAAGGCAAGAATGGGCTTGGAAAGAATGCATCCATGACAGGTACAACTCGCCTTCTAACAAAGGCACCCACAGGTAACATCTCTTGCATCCTTGGCCCTTATTGCACCCAGAAGCTTGGAAATCCCCTGAACACATCACCCACTTACATGGCTTGGATGAGGTCTCTTCCAGGAACTTTCCTTTTCTAGTGGACACTAGCCCAATAGGACAACTTGTCTTTTCCCCCTGACTTGTATTATAGGCTTGTGTAATGTCTTTGAGTTGTTAACTGATGTATTAGGGATTTTATGCACATGTTTAATAATATTGATGATGATATGTGATTGATATTGCTATGATCCTTATGACTGATGAGCCCATGGAGGGCATAGCCTTTGATGTGCAGGACCATGCCTGACGGACAAGTACCATTTGGAACGATACACATGGGGAGATGATTAGTTCAGACCTCCATGGGGATGATGAGCCCATCAAATGGATTATGAGACCCCATCAGGGGGTAGAGACAGGACAAGGATGGATCAGGGGCTTTGCACCAAAGAATAAGAGGACGTTCCACCAGAGGCACTTTGGCAGAGATTGACCTAGGGGGATTGACCTTCTTTCAGTGGAACTTTGGCCTTGGAAGGCCTGGGATGTCACCCTTGAAGACCATGACATCCCCCAGCCTAATGGACATCTTGGGAGGCAGACTGGGCAGCATTGGCACGTGTGGCATGATGGAGGAGCCCAAGGAGGGCTAACGTTTTTCTCCAGGATGCCCCATTTTCCCTAAAAGGGGCTAATGTCTCCTTTGGAGGGGATTCATATCTCTTTTCAGCTTTATTAGGGGTTTTAAATTTGAAATTTTAATATAAAAACAATATGATTTAGTATTTTGGCCTTGTCGGCCTTTTACATGACCTAAAATGTAAATTTGGGTCATGAAACTGTATCAATGAAGGATTTTCACCTTCATTTTTTGGATAAGAACTCACTCACTCCATAAGGAGGTCTGAAATTTGCACCCTATCTTGGGTTATTGGCTGATTTAGTGATGCGCACTTGTTGAAGGAGGACTATTTTGGCATATTTTGGCATATTTTGGCTTTTCTCATGGAAGGTGTTACAACTAGGGTTTCCATTGCTTCTTGTTGGTGAATTGTAAGTATTTTTCTACAAAACTTCTTGAATGAATGGTTGTAGTTTAATTTCTTGCATATGTTTATGATTTTCCTGAACAAAACCCTAGGTGACAAGCACAGAAGTAGGTCCTTGTCTCATGTCCCCATTTAGAGAATTTTTTTAGACATTTTAATAAGGAGAGAGCCTAGCCATTGCTACACTCCCTTCTCCTCTTCATTTATTGCTAGTCGTACTTCCCGTAAGTTGAGAAGAGAGAGATGAATTAAGACTAGGTCTACTACACTTAGCGCCAATTTTCTTTAGGGTTTGTTGAAAAGGCCTTGTTGTAGGGACACCTTGCTTCATCAAACCCTCTAGTCTTGGTTTTATGCCTCATCTTTCAGCTAGCTATTTTTTCCATTTGAGTTAAGGAAGGAGCAGAGAGTACCGAGGCCTAGTTTACCTACACCAAGGTGAGCCTCTCTCCCCTAGGTTTTTGACTTTGGGGCATTTCTCTAGCAACACTCCAAAGCATCTCCCTCTAAGTCCTTAACCTACTTACCTTTCCCTCCTTTATCTCTTGCATTTTACACTATTTGACTCCATTAACCCGAAGGCACTAATCTAAAGAGAACTCATGCGTTGAAGTGATCTTTATCACAAACAACTCTCAACACTTTGAATCAAACCCTAACCTAACTAACCCTATCCTAGAACTAACCTTCTAACCCTATATGCTACCGTCATCCCCTGCTATTAACACCTTTGTGCAGCAAACATTTTGTTTTATAAGTAATTAAATGATGATTAAGGGAATAAATTAAATGAAGTGTTGATTTATTACTTTGAATTCCATATTGTTCTAGTATTTATTGGTGAAGTGACAATTTTAATTGATATTTATAAACATTGACTTCGTCAATATTTATTGCTTATATGTTCATCAAATAATCATCCATTTATATGAAGTACTAACCCATTGAATTAGCTTGCATATATCATTCTGTGGTTTCTTTGTCTCAGGCAGGTATATCTTTGGGGGTTTTACTTTATTATTGGTTGTTTAGTCGGGACTATTTGCTTGGTGGTGACTTGTGAGGGGGGGATCTATCCTTGTCTTTTAATCCTCTTGCCTTCTCAAAACCCTAGGTTACTGGGGACATCTCCCCTGGGCCTTACCTCCCTAAAGAGAAAGAACCATCCCATTGTGGTGACATTGGGTGGGATTGGTTCCTGTTATGCCATTTTTACCTTCAAACCTCAATCTTTTATCCTTTCTACAAACTATGCGATAACATGCCCAATCTATGTTCTGGTAGAGTTTGGTGGTATTTGGAGGCTCCTAGAGGGGGGAACATACCTTCCTTGACTTTATCAATCTAGGGGGGGCACAATCAGATTTAGGTATTTCCTAGTTGGAGGAGCAACACTTCTCAGATCAGATTGAGACTTGGCCTAGAGGTTTCTATCAGCCTGATCTACATGTTGGAGAAGTTTGGTGGGATTTGGAGGTCAAGAAAGGGAGGGTCGAAACTTGAGGGTTTGGCAGCATCCAGAGCAGGGTGCAACTCAGCCAGTTGGAGAGTTTCTGCAGTATATTTATGAGGTTTTCCTATCTTCAGTCAGATATTGCTTGTTGGTGGCCTTTGTAGGCTTGGATCCCTTCTCATATAGCCTTTGGGAGGCATTATATTTTTATTGTTCTTCTTATTGTATCGGCTGGCAACCCATTTTGATATTATTGGGGCTTTCTTCCATATTTGTGGATCTCTTGTATATGGGATCCTATTACTATCTAAATAAAGGTCATATTTGAGATTGTTGATTCTCTATCGATGTTCTTATATCTCTTGTCTTGTTTATGATTGTATGCTTCATATCTATTATTCAAACAACATTGAATAATCCAAATGCACATATTTATGGATAAACCTACAAACACATGAACAAACATAACAAACAATAAACAATTAATGTTCTAAGAAAAACATTTGGCTTAGGAACATTACAGTGGTATCAGATCATTGATCCTCCCAGCCAGTGAGGGTTAGCGCATGTAGAAGTTCAGTGGAATTTACATGGGAAGATGCATGAAGCAGACATGTGACACAGAGGCCTAAATGGAAGGATTAGACAATGAGCCACATATTCTAGCAGGGTTCGCTAAGGAGTTTCAACACTCCATAAACATGACATATATCACCCTTGTGCATCATGTATAGGAGAACTAGGAAACCGTACGCAGGGGACAGGTGGAAATGAGAGAGACACTGAGAAAGGTAAATGAAAGTCAGGAGAGGTTGTCACAACTCCTCATGCATATGACTCGTGTAGGGAAGGGTCTAGAAATATATTCCAATAGAGAGGCTAGTGGATATCATGGAGGGGCTAGACCTCAACAAGAGATGAAACCCCATTATCACACCGAGGGGCAGAGCTATGGAGGAGGTGCACCCCAGGGACAAACATATAGTAGGACTACCCCTTGGCCCTATCTACCCACATTCTTGGATACTTAGCCATAACACAATTATGAGGATGAGATTGAGGATAATTTTGAGTAGTATGCCAAGGAGTATCATGCCTTAAGTGCAGGGTTCCAAAGGCAAGTCATGCTAGATCAGTATTGTGGGATAAAATTTTGGGGAAAACTGAAACAGTATCAAAGAACCAACTATGAACATGAGCGTAGAGAAGGAAAAATATAAATCCCTTATTTTGATGGATATGCTAAGGTGACAACACAAGCATGGGTGCAGAATATGGATACCTACTTACATCTTAAACCCATGAGAGATATGGATGCCATCAAATTTTCCACAGGCCCGCCTCTTGGTGGAATATTCAAAGAACACATTTCTTTTGAATTGATGGATGGACAGGTACTAGATGACAATTTCCAGATTATGGATGATATCATTTACTACAAGGGTCAAATTTTATTAGTTCCTGAATTATTCTTCAAGTCTAAGGTGTTAAAGGCATGTCATGATTCATGGGTGGCAGGGAACCAAAGGTTCATCAAGACGTACATATAGGTATGAGAGAGGTTTTCTTGGAAGAGTTTAAAGGAAGATGTGATGAGCCACATAAAGGAGTACAACACTTTCCAGGCCAACAAAGATGAACACACTCACCCAACAAGATTAATACAACCACTTCCCATTCCAGAGAATAGGTGGGAGACAATATCCATGGATTTCATCACAGGGTTGCCCAAGGTTTAGGGAAAGGACTTCATTTTCATAGTGGTGGACAGGTTGACGAAGTTTGCACACTTTTTTTCCATTTCCACAGATTTTAGTGCAGCACAGGTTGCAGAACTATTCTTCAGGGAAGTTTTTAGATTGCATGGGATTCCCAAAACCATAGTGAGTGACAGGGATATCTAGTTCATGAGAAATTTCTAGAAGGAGCTCTTCAGGCTAGTAGGTACAACCCTAACACCTAGTACCAGTTATCACCCACAAACGGATGGATAGACAAATATAGTTAAAAAATGGGTTGAAGGATACCTTAGGAATTATGTGGCGGAACAACAAAAATCATGGGTCAAATGGCTTCACTTGGGGGAATATTCTTACAACACCACTCATCATATGTCCATTAGTATGCCACCATTTAGGGCCTTGTACAACTATGAATCTCTATCATTTGTAGATATTTCCTTAGGTGACAGTAGGGATCCCATGGTGCAGGAATGGATTCACCAGAGTTAGGACATCCTCATAGAATTGAAGGATCACCTACAGAGGGTGAAAAATCAACAGAAGGTACAGGAAGACAAACATAGAGTTGAGCGCACCTTTTAGGTCGATGACTTGGTTTATTTGAGACTCCAACCATGCAGAAAAGCATCCATTAAGAGAAGTGGAGCTGAGAATCCCCAACCTCATTTCTTTGTTCCATACAGAGTCAACAGGAGGGAAGGAGCCATGGAATATGAGTTGGATCTACCACAGGGAAAGAAAATACATAATGCCTTTCATGTTCCATGTTTGAAGAGGGCCATCGCTAAGCATATCACTCCTATTGAGGAATTTCCACCCACAGATGAAGAAGGACAGTTGATATTGATACTAGAGGAGATACTTGAGGTCAGGAAGAGAAAGATAAGGAAAAGAAGCATCAGAGAATATTTGGTTAAGTGGCATAATCTACCTATGGAAGATGCCACATGGGAAGGGGAGTAGTTGATCCAGGAGATAGGTTCAAAATTTCTTGTGGGAAAGCAATTTCTAGAAAGGGAGACTATAATGTCCCCCACCTCTTGATGAAGAGGGTTGGAGAGACTCAGTAGTCTAGCTTTCCCCACTAGAATATAGTCTCAGGAATATTGGGGACAAGGTCAACTAGAAAACATAATATTCTAAAGTTAAGTTGACCTTGAGGAAAAAGGGTAACTCAATGAACAAAAATAAAAGATGAGTTAGGTTAGGGGTAAACTAAATCAATGGAGTAATAGATTGGAGATATAAAGGAAAGGGCAGGGAACACTCCTTATTCATTTTGGATTATTATATTATTTGCATTGAAGGTCTTGAGCACAATCAATTTTGAGGGTTTTGAGTCTAAAACCCTAGATATCAACTCGGTGGTGAAAGATCCCACCTTTCTTGATCCAGGCTTGGTTCTAGATGTGAAATAATCCTCCCACACCATTCTACAGTATTTCAGGTTGGTTCTATAGGCATATGTTAGGCTAGGGCACAACCCAGGGGGGTTTCCAGCTAAGGGGGTGCACCATATTGGACATATTGCTTCAATATGGAGGAAGGAGGAGGTATTTTGGAAAAGTAACACTTGGTCTCTCTCTGTAGGGTCTCATGCATCATTCTTGTTCTATTTCGAAGGAGTTTATCCTTGCAGGTTATTTATGTGATCTTGGCACAAATTGTAGAGAAGGAGGGTGCATTACATAAAGTGGTTTTCAATGATTGGTGGCTTATATCTTCATAGATTGGCTTGATACTTCACCATATTGGTAGAATTTTCCTGATCTATGTTCTGGTAGAGTTTGGGGGTATTTGGAGGCTCTTAGAGGGGGGAACGTACCTTCCTTGACTTTATAAATTGAGGGGGGGGGGCACGCAATCCAGTTTAGGGACTTCCTAGTTAGAGGAGCAACACTTCTCAGATCAACTTGAGACTTGGGTCTAGCATGAGACTCAGATATGTAGATTGAAGAGATGCTTAGGTAGCTCGTTGACTTTGATTTTCATACAATGAATTGGTTAGGGTCGACCGATCTATCTGCGTTCGGCTAGAAACAACTCCACCAGATCCTAAAAATGAGTATGTTACGAAGGTTTCTATCATCTTGATCTACATGTCGTAGATTTTTGGTGGGATTTGGAGGTCAGGAAAGGGAGAGACAAAACTTGAGGGTTTGGCAACATCCAGAGCAGGGCACAACTCAGCTAGTTGGAGAGGTTCTTTAGTATATTGATGAGGTTATCCTATCTTTAGTCAGATCTTTCTTGTTGTTGGCATTTGGATTCTTGTATCCCTTATCATACAACCTTTGGAAGGCATTATATTTTTATTGTTCTTCTTATTGTATCGGTCGGTAGCCCATTTTGATATTATTGGGGATTTCTTCCAGATCCGTGGATCTCTTGTATACGGGATCCCCTTACTATCTAAATAAAGGTCAAATCTGAAATTGTTGATTATCTACTGGTGTTCTTATATCTCTTGTATTTTTTATGATTGTATGCTTCATATCTATTGGTCAAACAACATTGAATAATCCAAATGCACATCTTTATGGATACACCTGCAAACAAATGAACAAACATAACAAACGGTAAACAATTAGTGTTCTGAGCAAACAATTTGGCTCAGGAACATTACAGATATAAGTAAATTCTAGGTGAAGGATACAATGGATAGGAGATATGAGCATATAAAAAGGAATCAACAGGAGAGACTACAATGCCAAGGGTCAAGATGAGCAGATAAGTATACACACCTCAAATATTTAGAGTTGTAGGATCATCCAAAATGATAACTAGAGGTGATGTTCATGTTTCCATGCCTAATGATGTGGATGACCTATATAGTCATACATTCATTCAAAATACCAAATATATTGTAAGGAAAACCCATAAGAGAAAGAAATGTGTAGTTGACAAGGAGGATGTATTAAATTTTCAAGCAATGGTCTTAAATTTCAACGATATTGGATTAAAGGCCCTAGATTTTACAAGGATCATATTTGGAGAAGAATTTATATATGTTTACATATTTTCTCTCAATAAAAAAGATACAACAAGAGACAATCATGAAGCTGGATAATAAAGTGAACTATTATTTCTCTAGTTAGTTTGTTCCTTCAAGATTTGTAAATAATTATTTTATAATTCAAGACAAACTGAATGTTCACCAAAGAATGTTTTATGAAATAGTACAAGTATTCTATAGATAGATTGATACCATGATGGATGTTTAGAAACATCTGTTGACATGGAATATTGATAACAATTCCTCCCTCTCTCTCTCTCTCTCTCTCCCACACTCACTCCTCTCTCTCATGATTGCTCACTCACTCTCTATCTTTATCATGCTTACACTCTCACAACTTCTCTATCAAACATGGTATCTCTCTCTCTCTTGCTCTCTCTCTCTCTCTTCCCCCTATTTGTCCTCCTCTCACTCTCACCCCATATCATTCTCTCCCTCTCTCTCACACTTGCACTCACTCCATCTACTTCTCCCTCTATCTCATTCACTCCCACTTTATCCTTCTTTCTTCGTTCCTCTCCCCCACCTCTCTCTTTATCTATCTCCCTCCCTATATCACTCTCTCCTACCCTCTCTCTCCCTCTCTCACTCTCCCTCATTATACCTCCCCCCCTTTAAATATCACATCCCATGGAGCTCTCCCTCCCTCCATCCATCTCTATTTATCTGGATCCCCCCA